>VZRN01000988.1:702596-738210 GCA_013397935.1 Dasyornis broadbenti | reverse complement strand
CCCTCTGCCCAGCCTCTGCCCAGCCTCTGCCCGGCCCCTGCCCGGCCTCAGCCCGGCCCCTCAGCCCGGCCCCTGCCCAGCCTCAGCCCGGCCCCTCAGCCCGGCCTCTCTGCCCGACCCCTGCCCGGTGCCCCCGGGCGCGGTGGGAGGCGGCAGCGGCACCGGTGCCAGGGGCTGGAGAGCTGCTCATCCTCGGTGGGCAGGGCACGAGGCACAGGGCACGGGGCACGGGGCACACAGGGCACAGGGCCGGGCAGAGGCGGCACCGGGCGGGCAGAGCATCCCTGCTGCCTCAGCCGGCTGCTCCCGCAGCCTCCAAAGCCGCTCGCCCGGACACACGCCCAAGCCCCGCTGCTGCCGGCTCCCAGCCCCGCCGCATCCCTGCGGCTGCCAGGAGGACGCGCTGCCGTGTGTGCGCTGCTGCACGTGGTGAGGCTTTGGCTCCGTCCCTCATCCCTGCTGTCGTGTTTTCATCTCTCCCTAAGCCACTGCAACAGTCGTGAGCCAAATCAAGTGGGGTGCAGGTGGAATAGGGAAATAAGGTGAAGGGTGTGTAATGGAATACTTCATACATATTGCAAAAACAGCAGCAAAAATACCTACATTTGGTCTAAAATAGTGTTCAAAAGTGCTGGGGGAAAAGAACTGACCTCAGGTTTTCCATTACAGAAGGTATCAATACTAACCCAAACATTTGGTCAAGCTTAATAATGAGATTTATATTATCCTTGGCAGATAGAATTGCAGCAAAATGCAATTTACCACAGCCCAAAAAATAAAATAAAAAAAAGCTACAAGAACTTACAGTCATTTTGTTCCTTCATGGAGTACATGTTTGGGAGCAATAAAAACATTCATCTCTGTATTAATATCCACAACACTGAAGCTGTAAATAGTCTATCAAAATAAACTTTGCACACTTTCTGTTTGCCAACACTGAGATGTCCACGATTACCCATGCAGTGAGAAAAGGCTGGATTTTGTGTGGTGTTGTGAAATGCTTTTAGAAATTCCTGTCAGTTTTAGAAGGGTTCCCAGCTCCTGAGAGGTTCCCCAGAGCTGACATGGAGCACACCTCTAGAACTGGCATTGTACTGGAAACATAAATGTGCCGTGTCAGAACAGCCCATCTCAGAATATCCCTCTCTGACCGAAGAGAAATAACCATTATTGCCAAATGTTGTGGCCAAAGCCTTGCAGTGCTGTACACCATAGGAGAATTACTGTTATCCAACACTCTGTCCAAGACAAAACACTCGTGCTCTGGAGCAGGAAGTCAATGTCCAGCTTCATTCAGTAGCAGGGTGCAATGTGCCAGGGTACCACCCCAGTCCATCTGGGTCCTGGTGAAAAAGCACCAAAGAGAAGTCTATGCAAAGTGTGAAAAGTGCAAAGGAAGAGCTTTCTCTCCAGATACACGTGTGGGCAGTTTTGTTACCGAAGGAATTCAAGAAAAAAAGATACTGGCATAATAAAAACCCCAAAATTCTCCTCTCTACTTCTGCAGTTTCTGCCTCTATTCTTTTACGTTTACATTCAGTTATTTTGTGCATCATTTGGAGATGTTTTGTACAATAGGCTTTTAAGGCCTTTCAGTCATTCAGGGTAACTAGAATGAAAGAAGGGCAGAAGTTGTTACAGAAATGCAGAGTGAGAGAGAGTTTTAAAGCCAGTCATATTATTTTTGCAAAATCAGGTTCTTTTCCTTCTTTTCATATTTTGCAACGTAGTTGTTGAAACAATAGACTTGGAAGCCCTTGTTTTTTCAGCACAAATATGGAAACTCTGGAATCTAGGATCCTTTATCTAGGATGCTGCTACTCACTGAACAGATTAATTTTTAAATTTTGTCTTGTGAGAGAAAAAAAATTAATCCAAGCTATTACTTTTGCCTTAATGTTTTTAAAAGTAATTCTGAAAGGTCACTAACTAATTATTAAATTTTATGCATCAATGCCCTTCCCCTCCAAAATACTCTGCAGACCTTTTATTTTTAGTAGGTAGTAATAGATGCTTAATATTTTGTCAACATCCTCCTCCTCAGCTTCCACTATCCTGTTATCCCCACAAACCAGATTTGGATCTCGAGTCTCTGTCAAAGCCAACTGACTTTCGAATAAACTGCTGCCTTCAGTCCCTTCAGAGATGAGCAAGTGCACCCATTTCTTGCATATGCCCAGCCCAGAAATAATCTTACTTGTGGCTTGGTGGTATTTTACCGAAGTGCCAGCTGAAGGTTGGGCCACTTGTCAAATTTCACTGTGCAGAGTGGGTGTCCCAGTTCCCGTTTCTGCCCACGAGTGCAGGTGACAGCACATCAGCTGTGCAAACTCTGTTCTGGCCAACGCTTTTGTGATGAAAACCTTTCCTGTGCACTGCTCATGGAAAATCACAGCAATTCATACAACTCAGTAATGAGAAAACATCTTCCTCTTTCATTAGCAATATGTTATTTTGGCAAGTATGCCTCATCATTTCTCGGTAATTAACACAACTAATTGTGAAGGAAGAGCTGGCATTGGGAAAACACAAGAGAGAGTGGAGAGACCTGAATCCCGACAGCCTAATGGTAAAGGTAGAGAACTGATGAATCCACATGCAACAAGGTAATGAAAAGATCCACGCTCACCCTGAGACTTCTTGGTGCATCTGCCGTGTGATACATCAACTGATACATGTAATGCACCTTATGCCATTAGAATTGCTAATTGTTCTGATCAGTTTATCAGTTCCCATTCTTGTTTGAGGTTGGGGGGTTTTTGCAGTCACGTTCCCCCTGAAGAGGCTAAAAGCGCAGGTCTGGTGGAAGCCCCATTGCCACGGCAAAGAACTGCAGACAAGGAGGAAGCTGGAGCCAGGCACACGAGCAAAAACGTTCCTCTGCCCAATATGCCACTTTCAGATATACAGATAGATATAAATAAATAGATAAATAAATAAATATAGTTCTAGATTAAAAGACGTGGAAATTTAGAGTACATCTGGTGATCAGAAAGCAAACAGTTCATCCCAAATGCCAGTTGCATTTAACAACTATCTCTCAGTGCCCACAGACCTGGAAGAGCTGAACATATTACTGAGTCTTTTAACCTAAGCAGTTACACATTTTTCTCCAAAAATACTTTTCATTTTCAATTAAACTCTGAGGGGAATATCTTGGTGCTGCTGAAGTCAATGCATGCCTTGCCATTGATTTTTACAGAGACAGATTTTTACTCCTATTTTTTTTTCCTCCCTTGCTTGGGATTGCACAGAGGACATTGCTATGGATTATCAGGGTTTGTAACTGCACAACATTCAAAGAGAGGAGCAATTAGAGTCATAGATTCAGAAGATGAAAAGGCATCAGCATGATCAGCTTGACCTCCCAGCAATTTTATGCCATTTAAAGTGTTGTCTTCAAAGCATTTAGCAGTGATGAGGCAGCAGGTGTTTTGTGACTGCCATTTAGAACGCACAACGTAAGTTGTTCCATTCTTATTTCATGTTTCTGTCTCTCAGTTCTTCCTCACATCTCTCTGTGCTCTGTTCTCCGTGTTTGTGCAGTGCAGAGGTGCAGAGTCCTTGGGGAAGGGCCTTCCTCTGGGTACGTGTGTCCCCTACGTCTTGGCCAGCTGTGGCACAGTCACAGCTGAATCTCTTTGTGATGCTCCCACAGAAAGGATACGAAACTCGCAGCAGCATAATGGGAGATGCCACAAAGACCAAACTGAGTCACTCGCTTCAGTTGCTTTTTAATTTCTGTGTCTTACGCTTTTTTGACATTAATCAGCATTTAGATTTTTGTTTCAGTGACAGCAGGATGAAGCATTAAGTCTTTGTTAATTTGTTTAAAACTAATTCTCATCCGTTCACTCAAACCACATAGGAAAATAAAAAATGAAATCACTTCTTTTCCTTATAATGCTTCTGTTTTATGAGAAAAGCAGACTCAGTGAAAAATCTTGCCCAGGCTGAAAGCAAGACCTGTGTGCCAGCTTGTATTTCTGCTGTCCATGGCAATGCCCCTCGAGGCCTGTCTCCTTCACGATCAAACACCAGCCTCAGTGGGGAAGAGCATTCCTGGAGCACCACTTTGTGTTGCTGGCCTTGCTGTCAGTTCACAACAGCTCAAAAAGTGGATGATGTCAGCCAGAATTTTCACTCTCCTTTGTTTCCAATGAAAACTCAGAAATATCTCAGTTCCAAATGAGTTCCAAAAATGGCAAAGGACCTTATCACAACACAGCCAGGCTGTTATCAGCCAAATCAGCAGCACTCTAATAGGCCAAGGTGTATCTAAGGGGGCTTTTTGATTTGAATTAATGAACTCATATATTAACCTGCTTCACCTGACAGTAGGATTTTAAAAGCTGCTTTGGCTGCAAGTTACTGTACTCATTGTACAATAAAGTGCAATGATTTATAAGGGCCAAATCACACAAGATGCAGAGGCCAGCTCAAATAAGAGCTCAGTAAATAAACAAACCAAGACCTGTGCACCTCAGGGAAAAATCACTATAAGAAGAAATATTTCTACATTGTGAGCAAATGAATCGGTACAAAAGTACCAATACCTGCCAAGTTACACCAGGCAGAGCGATCCAAGTGCCTGGAATGTCAATGTTCACAGGCACCGTGTCCCCCTGGAAATCTGATAACAATCCCAGTGGAGCAGTGGGAAACAGACTGGTTTGTAGGAGCAGAAAACGAGGAAGAGCAGAACAGAGGACGTTACCATGCCTGATCTGAGATGTAACTGAAGACAAGCAAGGAAGGCAAAGGCCGTTAAAATACTCTGGAGATATGGAAACATTTGCCTGCATGTACTGCCAGCTTTGGTTTTTGGAAAACCATCACAGAGATTCCTTAACTCATCATTTAGACCTTCATTTTCAATATTAAAAGATACTGAAGATACAGCAATTATATTAACAGGAATAAAAATGCATTTTAAGATTAATCAAGGGACATTTTTAGTAGAAGGATCATTAAATACACTAATTATAATTTGTAACACAATACTGTGAGAAGAGGTCAGATTTTTAGTGATTAGAATTTTTTTCTGAGAACCAGTTGATGTTCTGTGCTCAACATCTCTTGGAAAGAGGAACCCAGTGCTGCAAAAACCTCGCAGGGAGAGCATTTCGGTGCCCCATGCTGATTACTGTGAGTTGGATCCAAAGGGATGGAGTTTCCAAGCTCCCTGGGAATATGGGTGGAGCAGTTGATAGGCTGAATGTAGGTTGGTCCGAAATGCACAAACACAACATAGCCCAAGAACTTGGGAGGAATGAGAAACCCAAAGAACAGTAGCTCTGAATAGTTTGTGATCTTTCAGAAACGTATCTTTGTTACCTCACCTGGTGCCTACTTGTGTGGATACGCTAGACCTCAGAACAGCTGCCCTTTTGCAGAAGCGATATTCCTGCAATTCCCCGGAAAATGGGCTCGTTGCCGCCACAAAACCCAGCCCTGTTTGTCACCAGACGCGTGCTACTGATGGAGTGCCAGTGACCCCTAGTGCTGCAGTCACTCGCTGAGGCTCCTGACGGGAAAGCACAACTCATTTTCTCCTCAAAAGGAAGCAGGAGTTGGCGTCTGAACTAAATATGTATCATAAATATATAAATGATACTGAGATAAATGACAGCCAGAAGTAAGAAGATGAGGAAAGCAAGGGGCATTAGAAGAAAAAGCAAAACTTCTAGTTTTTGAAGTTTTCCATTTCTAGATATCAAGGAATAGTTAGCAGAGTCCCTTAAAGCACGCTGACTGGTTGTCTTGCTTAATATGGTTTCAGAAAGAAGGGAATTACTTAAATTAGCTAATCATACAGAAAATATTTGTGCTTCCCTTCTTGGGTCTCTATTGGCTACTGAAAAATTGTTGTTGCCCAAAGTATTGGCCATGTTTTCCTGAAATATTTTGCCCGCATACCAAATTCTACGTGGTTTAGATCACACTGTGTGTGGGGTGGTCTATAAAGTGTAAATCTAATGGAATCGATTTTTAATGGAGGATAAATGGTTGTTATGTCTGATGAAGTCTGTCATTGCTTATAGGTAATACCCAACAGTAATGTGATTATTACATTTTTCACTATTATATCTGTGTTGTAATGCTTTAGAGGTTACTCATTCATTTATGAATGGAAGAGCCAGTGTAGCAAAAGGAGCAGATACATAGAGCCAGATTCAAACCTACCATAAAAGACAGCGCCCTTTCAACTCCAAATCCAGATTTGCTAACTCCACTGCAGTGTGATAAGAGATAGGAATAGCAGACACGTCAAGAGGAAACATCTTTGCAATACAGAAACTTGTAAAATTTAAAATTAATTTCCATGAAGACGTTTTGAATTAAACAGTTCCCCCTTTCCCCCTTCCTCTGTGGGTTTTTTGGTTGTTTCAGATATCTAGTGCAGCCCACACACCGCTCCCTGTCTGGTCTCACACCGGAAATACCAGAGGTAACCAGGGCAGGCAGGTTTCACAAAAGGTCTTGAAGAAGTTACAGTGACACTTGTGTGCAAGTTTAATTTAATCTTTCTGGGGTTAATCTTTACAGCAAAGGTGTATGTACCGTCTCCAAAGTGTCAGTCAGCACTGAAGGTCTGAAAGTCACCGAAAGCAATTAAAGTGTCTGCAGGCTGATTACTGAGCTACAGCTCCTGAGGTGGATCCAGTGCCACTGATTCTCCAGGCATCTTAGCCGTTATTTTTTACACAGAAAATGCTTGATCAGCAAAGGGGAATAAACAGGAGGTAGAAGAATTCAGGACATGTATAATGCACATATTTACTTTTCAAGATTTCCTCAAAGCAGGCAGAAATTGCATGCAGTTCAACTCCAGTCACACTGAAATTTTTGCCTTTTTTTCCAAAGCCCTCATTCTTATCACAGATGGGAGAGCATATGGTAGGAAGTCCTTACACTCTATTGCAAACAGCTTCCACATTATAGTAGATTTCATAGTGAAACTGCAGAGTCAGTAAACGGGAGGAAGCAACGCAAGATATCCAGAATATTTTAACCTTCTCACTGTAAACATTGGCTGTCCTTGCAGTTGGAGCTGCTGGAGAAGAAATTGGGGTGGGGAAACTTACACTAGCTCCATGAATGTGTGACAAAAAAAAACAAAACCCAAACCAGCAACTGTGAAAACAAGATCCTGTGAAAAAGAAACAGATTTGCATGGAAAACTGGAAAGCTGAGGGGTTAGAACCTGCAATGAATGTACAGTAGGAAAAATGCAATCTCTTACATCTTTGGATGAGCATCAGAAGACTTTATTTGGCCAGGAGAATTGCCAAAAAAGAGACTTGTTGCTAATCGATCATCTTAAGTTTTTAAGAATACTTATGGATTGATCTTGTCACAGAGTTTGTTTTCAAGGATCTCCAAAAATAAGCAAGGATTATCCCAGGATTAGAACAAATGTAATCTTTATCTCAAAATCACATAAATCTAGATTTAACACTGAATTACATAACTGGCAACACAGAGTAAACATTGAGATCTTGCCTGAGCAGGTCTGGAATGATCTTCCATGGCAATGTAAAATTTCATTTTTCTATCAGGGCTCTCTATCAGCAGTATGACACTGTAGTGACTCCTGAACCTGGTGATTAAAACATTCACCTGAGAGGGAACAGGGAGTCTTTTTCCCAGGTTAATTTTCTATTCAACACTCACCAGAATTAGACAAGCAGTTTTCTCAGATTGTCCAAACACTACAGGACAGCTCAGCTCTGTTTTGTTTCCTCTCCTTCCTCACCCATGTGCTTTTCATTCTTTGTTGCGCTGTGACTCAGCTTCAAAAGGAAAAGAAGCAGATGTGGGTCTCAGACCCCTCCAAGCTCAGCAAAACCAGGCTCTTTATGGGGTCTGAGCCACTAACCCTGTCTGGGAAAACCCAGGAAATGCTTTTTCTGTCCCACAGAATTAGGTTTCACCCACGAGGTTAACTGCTGACTGCAGGTTTCTGAGATGCTCCATTTCTATCAAGCAGATGATCTCCTTGCTCATGGGCATCAGCTTAACTCTCTTTCCTAAAAGAAACACAAGCTTTGGGCATGCTCTTAGCATTGGTTTAAGGATTAAGTGGTGATTCTGCAGCACTGAAACCTCTAACTCTTGCTGCAAGGTCAAAAACTTGAACTCTCTTCTTCTGTAATGAACATCATCTCATACAGTTGGTTACAACAGGTCAGAAAGACGTTTTCCATGCAGAGCTGATCATCAGCAGGGGTGAGGATGTTCATAATCTGGCACTCATTTTTTCAGGCAGCAAATTAAAACTTCCATTATGTTCGGCATCATTTCAAGTTTTTATGGTTGACACCATTTCATTCTTTTTTGCGCAGCATTGTTTCAAGTTGTTTCGTAGTCAGAAGGTTAAACTGGCAGCAGCCAGGTTAGTGCCACCATTGCAGAGGGAGTAATAACCTCAGCAAGGCAAGTTGGGGTGATTTAATTAAACAGCATCAATTAATATCATGTAATTGATGCAATTCAGACTATTTCACCTGAAGTGCTGATATACAGGAATGAACACAATTTTTATTTTCTTTCTGTACTGCTGAGAATCTCATAATCATGTAGTCCAAGGCAAGTGCAACTTTGCTTATTGGACTATTTATATAAAGTAAAAGCAGTTCTGCCACTGCCTCATTTTTTGAAGTTTACAGAGCCTAACAATCCTTTCCCAGTACCCATTTCAGTGTAGAAATAAAGCTCTCTTCCTGGAACATTATTGCCTGCTTTTAATAGCCACATTTAATCTTTGTTTAACAAGTAGCATTCCAGAAAAATTTACAAGTACTTGTCAGAAAACATAGCGGGATCTTGTTACATTATTAGAGTTTTCTATTGATTAAACACATGGCCCGTAAGAGGTGTAATAAAGCAGCTGTCATGATGAAATGGAGCTCACAAGGTAAGCTACATCCTTCTGCAATTCTTACTTTATTTAAGAGCAGCTGATTTCATTTTCATTTATTTGTTCTACTCTCTCTGTGAGCTTGGTACAACATTTGCACTGAAGAATGTGCGGTGGCGCTGCCGTAACTCTGCTGCTGCAGGACAGGACGAGGCTCTGTGCTCACCAGAATTACAGCCTGCGAGACAGGACTGCTCCTGCCCATGAAGTCGGCTAGAAACATCCCTGGATTGAATTTGAAAGCACAACATAGTAGTGTCGATTATTCTAAGCTTTGAAAACGGTCTGATCAGGAAAAAAAAGGTGATTTCTCTCTAATGACATTTTAGTTAATGATAGGAATGAGAGCTTTCTCAGCACACTGGGTTATTGGCCCATCCAAAGAATGGAGCAAAGCAGGGCCTGAACACTTCACATGCACATCCACTCCAGCCAGCGGAAACGACGACAATAAAGAAATGATTTGTCGTTTAAGGACACAAACGGCGCACTCTGCACACATGAGGCTGCTAAGCTATTCAATTAAATGTGCTGTTAATAAGTAAATTATTTGTCTGTGTTGGAGAAACAACACTTACATTATAGGACTGAACAACTTTCATATTAGCCAAGGGAATAATAATTTTAATCCCAGGCTGTACATCAAAGTTGTTTTAGTGGTAAAGGTGACAGCGTGAGAGGTGTCTCCATTTCCACTTTGCAAAGAGCTGTGTGGTGAGACACGTACACACTGGCAAAAGAGGGGAAAATATACAGAATTTTCAAAGCTGAATTCAACTCTGTAATGGCAAAGAGGCTATAGGTCATTTATTTCATTTAAGGGGTGCAGCCACATTTTCTAAAACAGTTTTTCTTTTTCCTTAACACCATTGATACCCTCATAGAATCAGTTGTGGAAACAAAACTGGCCTGCTCTTCGATGTAGTGTTCTTTTGTGTTTAGAAAATACCTCAAGCTTCTCTAGTTGCCAGTACCTTAAAAAAAAAACCAAACAAATAATCTGAACTGTTAGAGACTTCTTGCAATAGAATACCATGTTCCTTCCTTAAAAATAAAGCAAGACAAAAATAAAATTTGATTTATCCAGTGCGGGGGTTTCTGCCTTCTAAACCGTAACTATGCATCCTTTCCATCTGTGGAATATTGTGGCACAAGGACGCACATCCCTTCCCCTGCAAGATGGGCTGTTCTCTGCATCTTGTTCATAGAACGTTTCTTTGGGTTTAAACAGGAGTTATAACACAACTGCTCAGCATCCTAGTCTGTCTGTATTTTTGAAATGCAGGTGTGCTTTTTAAAAAATATGTAGACTGCAACAGTTCCTTGTCATTAAGTTCTTTTTCCAAGCCCAGAACAAGGAATTATGGATTTTAAATCTGCATCTTTTCATTCCAGTGAGCATTTGCCGCAGCTTTCTCGTGTCCCTAAGGCTGCACATCCATGAGGGCTTGAGGCAGGCTGATGTGTGTTTTCCTTCCCTCAAGGAGCAGCCACTCAGGGAGAGCACTGCGTTATTACACCTTTTGTTTCTTCATCAAGTCCCTCCGAGGGATCCCTGGAGCGCTGTAAAAGCTGACCACCCCTTTCCTAATGGAATCAAGTGCAGCCAGCCAGCGTGCTGCAACCAGGAGCTCAGGCCGGCTCTGATCCTGCCCAAGCAAAGCACATTTCAGCACTCCAGCATTTAGCTCTGTGTTGAGGCTAAAAGTACAAATTTGATTATCTGCTCTTGGTTGATGGGAGCAAGAGTTCTGAGGCAGTGCTCTTGGAAAAGGCTACACCAAATGCTGTGTTCCTTCCCAAGACCTTCCCCTCTGGCATTAGGTGTCTACGAGAATCCTCCTATCATAGATATTTTGTTCAATTTTTTTTAAAGAGAAAAAGCCTAAAATGTCAACACCACCCCTTTCCCCTAGTACTTAGAAAAGTAGTTTAAATCTCATTGTTTCACGTGTCTGTGAAGATCTGCTCTAAAACAAACCTTCTATTCATTCAGAAATCTGAGGGGCATTTCAGTGCTCTGCTGAAAGAATGAGTTTCAAAGAAGTTGAGATGAACATAAGAGAATACACACAAATCAGTCTTTTAATAAATAACCCTCACAAACAACTGCTTCTGGTCAACCACGCTTAGAAGCTGGTTGTCGTTTCAGGATCGCACACAAACGGCTTGGGATAGAGTCTGCTCATAGAAAATATCCTGTTCCACTTCTTTTAAGATAGTGATCTTAAAAAGAAAGACATAAATGAAAGCAGATTTTGGCCTGTAGCACATATTTGCATGCAGCCATAACTTCATAGGATGAGCTGCTGGACCAGAGCACGAAAAATCTGTTTGCTTAACAGAACTGGAAACGATCCAGTGGGCAAAAATTAGCTATTTATAGATTATAACTCCTTTTCAAGCAGTTTGGTGGCATTTTTAATTTGCAGAAGCCGTAACATTAACTGTAAATATAAATGAGAGCAATGTTGTTATCATAACAAGCACGCTTGCCTATAACTCACTTGCACATTCTCTCATGGCTCTGCAGAGAATGAAGCATTTCGTTTCCAGCTATTTATTTTGAATTCTGAATCCTCAGCATGCTTGGCAGAAAAACCAAGAGAAAAGAACAGAAAGGGCCTGAAAGGTTGCAATTAATCCAAATATGAGGGGGATTGGTTTTATTATTTATTGTTCATTGCATAAACCAAACTTTGTGAAGCTAGGGCAGAAAAAAATTATTTCTGCTGCAGACCTTTTGTCTTCTAAATATTACAGAAGCAAAAAGGAAAGATCATGTAATATGAGATAGAGTGTAGACATCATTGAGTGAAGAATCCATGGATTTATAGATTTAGATGTAGATGGCACTGGTGAATTTGTGGTGAATCCTGTACCATGTGAAAAAGTTGGGGTTCTAATGAATTTATTTCTTTGATTTCATAAAACTTCACAGAACTCACAGAACTTTCATGGAACTCTCACAGAATAGCCTGATTTACATGACAATTCAGCACAGTCAAGAAGGCAAAACCCCTGGTGATAAGAAAAGCTTGGTTGTGCTGTTTTTCAAGCAAGGTACACGGGAAGAACAATCAAATCCATCCTTGCTAGCAGAAAGGGAAACTGAGAACTGGCAGAAGAAATCTGAAGAATAACCAGGACCTGCACAGCTCATCTGAGCTGCATGAAGCTATCTGCTACCAGGAGGAAGACAGTTCATCACGATAAAAAACAAACATCCATTTTAAACTTGCTTGGCAATGAGGATGTTCTTATTTGCATAATGATGGTTATTTGAATCTGATGAGAATTTGCCTGAGCGAGACTCAAGCTCAAACGCATTCAAATGTGATACAGTCTGTACAATTTTCTCAAGGATTGCAATTTAATACTATTTATCTAATGAAAGAAAAATAAATATTGGCTGTAACATCCCATTATACTTGAGAGCTGGTTTTAAATTACACTTGAATAAAGTAACTGAGTGTGGGATGTTTGCATTTCCTCAGGGATCGGTAACACTTCCCAAAATGGTGAAAAATATCCTCCTTTTCCAAGGAGCCTCCATCTCAATACCAGGAGTGCAGGGGTGACGCTGACAAAGCGGGGCCTGTTGCACACCCAGCATCACCAGCCCCAGCAGCAACGAACCAACCAGTGCTGCGCCAACATGGAATCATGGCGAGGAATCCTAGAGCCAAACTTCAGGGGAAAAAACCACTCGGAGTACTTAGAGACTGGCAAATAATCATTGCCGATATTTATACTAGAAATGGCACACAAGTTTTAGCAGAGAGAGGCATTGCCTGTTTTAACCATTCAGTAAGGAAAGCCGTGGCTGGGGCACTGTGTGGTGTGGTCAGAGCGCTCCTTCCAGCTCACAGAGAAGAGAGATGTTCTGTCACTTCTGTGCGTAGTCACATGTAATTGTGAAAAAAGATCTGTCCATAGAGAGGGAAATAATACCACAGTTACAAATATCTACATTTTGCACTTTCATCTGACGCAGCCGTTGTGGCAGTCTCTATTACACAGGAGAAACTCTGATTTTATTTCTGAGCACTCCTAAAACTGTGGTGAGTTACAGGTCCAGACGAGGACTTTGCCATTGACACTCCAAGAATTTTTGCTATTTTATGGTAGGAAAACCTCTACGTTTTCTCAGGGTATTGGATGCCACCTCGAGCAAGAAATAAAAGACTTTTGATATTTTCAAAAGCATAGTGCAATGGGAGGCCCAGACATGAATGGTGATAAATGTGCAGTCACTTTGCAATCCATTATTACCCACATGAAAGTCCACCAGTTCAAGCCAGCCCCTGGCTCTTGGTAATTTCAGATGTCAGTGATTTTAGCAAGGATGCAATTTTCTGACTGCACAGCCATATATTTGTCTTGGTAGACCTTAAATGGCCCAAGACTGGATTCCGTGCTGCAGATGCTGTGGATAATTAACTGGCAAATCCGGCCACGTGAGAGAGATTATTTTATTTGTGGCTTCAAAGGCATACCAAAAAATCATGCCTAAGCTTAGTTCAAAGCCAATCCTGCTCCTATTAAAGTCTATGGGATTCTTTGCCGCTGAAGTTAACCTAAAATGGCTTAATTGTTCTGATTGTGTCTTGAACAAGACGGTCGAAAAGTTCTGTTCTTGTAAAACAAGAAGTGCTCTTGAGGAACAATGGAACAACCAGAAACTGTGATCTTGAGAAGCTAATAATGCATCTCGAAACCAGAAAAGGCTGAAGCTGATTTTTTAATTGCAATTCAGATAAAGTGCCATTTGCAAAGTTAGACAAATTCACTGCGTGGATTTTTCAGTTTGTTTTGGGTTTTTTTCATGTTGGCTTGCTCTGCTCCATCTGAGCTTCATGAATTTCCACTTTAACCTTCCACTGTGAATCCACCACATCATAGAAGCACCTACGGTTCTGATTAAAATCCCCAAAATTGTAATGGGAGGTTGCCACCTATTTCAACATGCACTGATAGAGGCTGCCTGTGTGCCACATGTGGATGTCTCCACCTCAAACCATCTCAAAAGGGGCTCTCACTTCAGTCCTGTTGTCACAAGTTCTGGCTCCCGCCCTCAAAGCTACTTTTACGTTAGCCCAGGTCATCAAGATCAGCAAACAGGTCATTAATGAAGACAATTACAAAGCCAGTTCACATTCCAGGTAATTAATTTGTAAAATAGGGTATTATCATTTATTACACAGAAAAATTTGGCATTATGTAAATCCACTTAGCCAACTCTAGGACATTTTAAAATGAAGACAAATTTCTTAACACCCAGTGCCTCAATTCACTAATCTCTGCTGAGCCCTTGGCTCTCTCAGCCGTGATGTGGAGAGTCCGTGGCTTTGTTGGCAATTCAATTTCAACATTTTGATCAGTATTTACAGGTCAGTAGTGCTGGTCTCACAGTCATTATCCTTGTCATTACCTCCAGAAGAGTGGAGGGAAACAATTTCACTCACACAAACTGATAAACCATTCCAGTAAAAAGAACGGGGTAAATGGAGGAGAATTCTTCCTCTCAGGATGGTGCACCACACAGCGTGGCTGGCTCAGAAGAGAAGTCTCAACAAGAACGTTGGGAACATTTGGAGCTGCAGTTTTAGTGAACATGATGAAGCAGAAGTGACTGTGGCCGTAAAGTGGGTTAGCACAGTTGAAACAATAATTTCATGGGACAGCCTTACCTGTCTGGAAAGCAGCTCGCGAGTTGCCCTGTTTATTTATTTAGGCACACATGAACGGCCACTCTGCTCCTACAGGAACATCAGCTCCCATTTGCACTGTGACCCATTTTAAAGATGGAACTTTAATGTTTCCCACGTTTTGGTGATAACATATGTGTTCCCAGTCTCTGGCTCACTCCTGACAGCCCGTATTGCTGTCAGCATACCCGAGCCTTGCCATGTCTCATTTGGTTTTGTGTGCTTTCACTGAGAGCGGGAGTTATGATAAGCTGAGAGATGTTTGCAGGCAGACACCTCATCAGAGCAGCAGTGCTTTAGACCACGCTTGCTAATGAATTCTGTTATCAGAGGAGCTGTCTCCATGGAGGATCCATTGACCTGCTCCACGTGGGGACAGCAGGACGGGTAACAAGGCACCCTGTGCTTCCCCACGTGTTCCTGCTGGAGCTCCCTCCCTGGCAGAAGGAGTTGTGCTCGGCTCAGCACAGAGGGCAGCAATCAGCTGAAACCCTCAGCGCAGTCTGGGGAGGAGCTGATGTCTCTCTGCTACTGCAGATGGGAGCAGGTTAGACCAAACACACCTGAGTTTGCACAGGCTGGTAAATGCTGTGCTCAGAGCACATTTGGGTTTGGGTCTTGTTTGATTATTGGAAACTTTTCTCTGCAAGGGTTTAGTGTTCTTCATCTAGATGCAATAGATCCATCTCAGAAAGGAAAACTTCATGTCCATCTGATAGAACTAGACCACTAATCACGTTCACAGCTATTCCAGTTTTCCCAGATCATATTTTTAAGTTCTAAGCAGACTTAATTTTTTTAAGTTTTACGTAAGTTTTAAACAAACAATAACTTTCTACTTCTCAGATTTTCAAATCTATCCAGGCCCACTATGAATGCAGTGAAGAGATTTCCTACTCTCTGTTTTTTCTGATTTCTGTACGTGTGCTGAGTTCATTCTCATATTTTTAAAAATTACGCTGCCCACCATATGATGGAGAAAGCAGCTGGCTGATAATGTTGCTCCAAGGCATTAATTTGATCAAGCATTCCATCAGAAAGGCAAATGGGCTTAAGGGTGTCCATAAACAGCTGGAGTATGATTTGAAACAAAACATGGATTTGAAAAGCAATCGCCAAAAGAAAGCCATCTTCTGAGCTGAAATCCATTTCTGGTGACTGCACCTCACAACCCTGAATCAGGCTGTTTCTTCCTCCATGCTATGCAATCTTTCTTCTGACTGGGGGAAAGAAGAGCTTTCCAGTCTGGAGCTTGAGTGACGCTGCAAAACAATATCAACCTGATTTTAGGTTTCTATTTCGAATATTCTACAAAAATATTTGCTTGCTTTCCAAACAGGAAATAATGGTTCTGTTTCAGCAAATATTTTGATATTTCGAATTGCAAGGCATTGAGAGTGGTAAGGAAGTGATCACAGCAACATTTCTACATAAGGAAGCAAAGTGTAACAGTTTGACTTTCCAGGGGTATTATTCACTGAAGCCGCTGTAGATATAAAAATACCAGGCATTTTGTGGTGGCTTTTCCTTTCCTCTGCTTTATTTTTGCTCTGGGAATGCAGTATCTTGCATTTGGTGGCAATTTATATGCTAATGACTAAAGTGGTATATAAATTGTAAAACTGCATATTAATGAAGAATGAGGGGGTGTGAGTTATGATGCCTTTATGCACAGAAAAGCATTTTCTCATCAGCTGTTGGTATTTAGTTCTTGGAGTGGTCTCTCCATCAAAATTCCCACAAGCTGAGTAGAAGTCAAGGAAACTGTGGAAGCAAGACAGGTATAAACTTAAACTGAACTGACTTCGTGCTGACTAAAACTTGACCAGAAAGGCTTATTGAAAAAAAAAATTATAGATAGCCTTGGCCTCAGAATTAACAAATCAGATCTCAGGCCAAAATGTTTTTAAGCTGGAGTTGCTGATTACAGTTTACTGCTTCTGTGTTCAATTGTTCAATCTGTGCTTGCTGGACAGTTACAAAGAAGTAATTTCCTCTCTAATCTTGGTATCCAAATATTCACTAAAAAGAAATATTGCTCAGGCAGTGTCTTTGATTCCTGTTTGCATTAACACAGCATCTAGATTTGGCGCTGAGCAGTTCCACTGCCGGGCACTCATTTATAGCTCAGTGTCCCTTGTACTTCACACAAGTACGGGAAGGTCCTGCAGAGAAGTGTTTTGGGACCATCTTTGAGGGCAACAGCCACAATCACACCTGTGTGATAATTTCGGGCTGGGCTGGAGTGCAGCAGCACAGCGAGCAGTTCTGGGGTGCCCTTCGTGGGGGTAACTGCAATCCCCAGCTCTCAGGATTTTGTTATCACGGTTGAATTAAGCAGAACTGATTCAGTCATGTCTCATATGCAGAGACGTGATGACAACTTGAGCATTTTGCTGTTGAGCTAGAGGGGTTTATTCACATGGCACTATTTTAAGGTAGCTCATCCATTATACAGGGAAAAAAGTAAATATTTTATTCATATTAAGTAATTTTTAGAGCCTGTTTGAGGTTCTAGTATCCCAGATCTGTTAAGATGGAATTATTTGCATCTGCATCTCTTGGACAAGTTACAGGATAATCTACATCAGTCATTGAACTTCAGAAAAAGAAAAAGAAAAAAAAGGCTTGAATTCCACAGCCTTTAACTCCATTACTTTCAAACCTCCATCTGTGCAGGGACACTGAGAATAACAATGTCAGTTCAATTCCATGTGGATATGAAAGTGAACTGAAGGAAACATTTGTGTAAGCAGTATATGAACAATTAGTCCTTCCCTTCTTTAAAGTTATTTTCACTTCTTTAAATTACAGACAATGGGCATCATCACAAATACGTTTAGTACTCCATATGCATGCTCCAATATGCAATATTTTTTTCACCTGAAGAACCTACACATTCATTAGGCCTAAGACATGCAAAAAATTCTGATGGCTTAGAAGAAAAAAACCACAGGCATGCAAGAAAGAATAGTAATAAAAGCCACATTGCTACATTTTTCTAGCTTTTTAGGAAAAAAAAAAAAAAGGAATTAAATGTCATAAATTAAGCCTTGATAGATTCCCTTTAATAAATCTGGCCATTTTAACTATCCTTTTACAAGAGTGAAAAAACCAGTGTTCTCCTATGAAATTGATATGCACAGAAAAAAGTAGTTTATTAGGCTTCAAATTTCATTTCGTGTCTATCCTCTGGGACAGAAGCAATTGTGAAAATATTTACTCATATGAATATTCCTGCTAAATTTAATGCCTGAAATTAACTCTGATGTTTTCAACATGATGCTTTTCATCGGGATGTAAATGTATGCAAGCAAACCAAGATGCCCTTGGTTCACGTCTCGAGCAACAGCCCTTTGCATGGAAATAGGCTGGAGCAGTAAGTGGAAAATGAAGGGGATGTGGGGAGGTGCGCAGCAGCTCCTGATGCACCCAGGGGATTTTGTAAAGCCAACGAACTGAAATACTTTCAGACAAATTGACTAAAATCTTAACTGCGTATTCAATTATGGATAACTAAGAGTATGCAGCGAACGCTTAGGAGTTTCCGTGGATCTGAAGCTATTACCTCTAATTATGTCTCAGAAGTCAATGCCAGCACAATGAATTTCTGGAGAGAATAATATTCCAAATCTATCCCCTAATACAAAAGCGGGATCAACGATCAATGTACTGTGGAGGATTTGCTCCTTTTTCGGTGTGTGTGCTTGGATTTTTTGGACGAAAAATTATTATCAAAACAGTTCATTTTAATAGTTAAATAGCTCAGTTTAAGGATGTGAAAACACTCTGCTACTCTACAAGAAGTTGAATTCTTATCTTTTTCTTTATGATGCGAGATCTACCTCAGCCAACAGTTACAGTGCTAAAAAAGACCGTGCTGAAAGAAAACCAATTTCCCATATGTTTTTGTAACAGAGATCAGATAAATCTAACTCCTTCTGTCAGAAGAATACATCATGGATTTCTAGGGATCAGCACAACTGTGGCTGAGAAGAGGCGGTAATCAGTCTTTCAGAAAATGAGGGTAGTGACAGAACGAGGCATAATAGTTTTAAGCTGAAAGAGGGTAGGTTTGGATTAGATATTATGAAGAAATCCTTCCCTGGGAGGGTGGGGAGGCCCTGGCACAGGGTGCCCAGAGAAGCTGTGGCTGCCCCTGGATCCCTGGAAGTGTCCGAGGCCAGGTTGGACAGGGCTTGGAGCAGCCTGGGATGGTGGAAGGGGGCGGCATTGGATGAGCTTGGAGGTCCCTTCCAACCCAAACCCATTATATGAGTCTATTATAAATGTCATGGTTTCTCTTCCCAGTCAAGGCTTTTCCACCTTCATTTAAATTTTAGTGCACTACTGGTTAGAAATCAATCTCAGTTACGTGTGTGATATTTGTATTATTGTGATACATTCCGCAAAACCACTAAAATGAGAAGGAGGAAGGCAGACAAAAATACAGGGACGGGAGAGAGTATTCTGTTAACAAGGAAACTAACAAAAGAAAGGGCCAAGAAGAAACAAATGCTTGTAGCCAGCTCTCTCCCCTTCCTTTAAGGTCATTGCAGGGTTTCTTTGAGAGACCAGCAGCGGCACAGATGTGACATTCTTGATCTCTAAGTACAAAGCAGCGGTGCTACCTGTGCACTCCTGGCTTTCAGCCTCAGTCACCTCAGTGCAAGGCATCAGCTCTGTTGGTTTCGTCGGTTTCGTTCTGATGAAGTTGGAGCCTCCTTACAGCCTTCCTCACAAATTTACAATAAATAGTTTGTATTACATCATAGATGAATCTACCACTGTATATAGGTTTTTATAATGATAGAACAAAAGGTCCAGCCTAATATGAGCAAAATTCTTATGTGGTGTGGCCTGTGTTATTTCATGGTCTGTTAAGCAGGTAAGTAAAATATACATTTAGCTTGTGCTATGGCTGTTCTTTAGCACACAACTCCAACAGCAAATAGAAATAACTCTACAAAATCAGAATTGAGACAAATCTGATAGTCGGTACGGTGCTGGTTGTTTTGAGGGATGCCTCAAACAAAACCCACTGTTGGTTCAAACCCCAATACCAGCACAGTCATACATATGTAGGAGCGCAGTCTTTTTCTCAGCATTGTTCAGAGCAGCTGCTTCTGGCAGCCTGGTCTAGTTTTCCTTCTCTACAAAGAGAAAGCTGGTCAGTGTTCTAAGCTCTGCTCCTTGCCCGGCCCCACAGGTCACCCACCTTGGCAGCTCCTTCAGGCCCCAGCCAGGCTGGGCAGGTACTCACAGGCAGCGCCATGGGTTCCTCCATCCCTGCTCCAGGACCTCCTCCCTCCTCACACACCTGCACAGGACAATGGGCAGGGCAGCCCATCCTGCACCATGTCGCCCAAGGGAATGGGATATTTCCAGTTCCCAGCCCAGCACCCCTGCGGAGATCCCAGCTCACCGCACGCCGCTGCCTCTGTCCGTGTCCCAGCCCACCATCTTCCCTCTCTTCCTCCCTCATGGATCCACGGCTCAGTCCAGGTGCTCCAGGTGAGCAGGGTCTGCACCAGGGCAGCTCAGCACACTCGTCTGGGCACGTTCCCCCTCAGCGCTGCCCATGGGTGCCAGGTCCCGGGCGGCCGAGGGGCCGTGAGGGCCAGGGGCGGCGGCCGTGCCCACACGGGGCCTCCCAGGTGTGAGGGCTCCCGCGCGAGGTGCCCGGCACAGCGGGGTGGCCCCTCTGCCCAGCCTCCCTCAGGTGACCGCCACTCTGCCTGTGCTGGGTGGGCAGGAGGAAGGGATTTTTGCTTTTGTGCATCTACCTGGAATGTGAGCAGGAGTGACGGGATTGACTTTGTGCCCTATGTGAGGGGAAACCAGTCTGGCAAGGCCAACGTGGCCCCTGTTGGAAAACATGGCGCCTGCAATGGGAAACATGGCAATCAGATGGTGGTTGTGTCATGTGTGGGCTTCTTTTGTCTTTAAAACAGCATTTTGGCCTGTTGGTAGAGTCACATTTTATGGTACTGGATCCATTTCTTCTTTGCCAAAGTAGATTTCAAGTTAAATGGGAATTAAATTATCATTTCGGTGGGTTTCCTTCTACTTTGACATTGCAAGAGGTTTTCTTACTGGTGTGCTAAGGCTTTCTTCCTGAGTAGCTGGGTAATTAGCAAGTTCTCTTCTTGTTCTTCCCCCATGCTTAGTCCTGTTAGGTGTGCACAGAGTAGGATTAACATTGTCTTTAAAAGAAAAATGAACTATTCTTATCCTGCCTACTCGGCACCTCTAAGACAGTGGTAAGAGGCTGTAGGTGAATTTAGAGATCTGGTTTCCCCTAAATAAATAATGAAGCCAGATATTTTAAGCTTATTCTGGCTTTTTGGAATTTAGTTCCAAGTCTGAGAACACGAGTTTTTTTTTTTCCTAGGGATGTCTTCTAAGAATAATGCTTTCTTTTGTCTGAAGGAATATTTTTTGACATACAAGGGACCCAGGGGGAAAAACATACAGGAACAGTAAATGTTTTGTTCTTCATGTCCTAAAATAGCTTTGCGCTTTCTTTCGGATACTTGCCACAAGTTAGGAAGTCTCAACTGTCTTAACAGTGTATTTCAAAATCAATAAATAATTAATTAGTATATGATATTCATATATTATATTAGTATATGAGCAGTGCCTGGATTCGGTGTGGGAATGGGATGTTTCCAGCAGGTTTTTTTCAGAGCTTTTCCAGTACGAGAGTTGGTGCACACTGGCTTGATGAGCTAACAGCAGTGTGACCTGTGGAAGGAGAGCCCTGAAAGCAATAAATGCAATCTCAGTGTGCTTTGTTTGGCCAGAAGTGGAAGCAGAGCTGGAGCTGCCCTGTGGTCACTGAGCAGTGCAAGGCACAGCAGGAAGCTGCAGTAGAGACACGGGGTTATCAGCTGAGCTGTAAAACACCAGCAGTGATAGCCGCTTGCACAGCACACACAGGATGGACCGTGATTTTTTACACTTAGTACCATTTAAGCAACTTTTTTCAATAAATTTTAGTCCGTTCGGTTTTTTGTGTGTCCCAGCTTGCAAATAGGCAGTTCCAGATGAAAACAAACAGTTGGCATATCAATGATAAATATCCACATGCAGCTTTCATTGCCAGGAAATAATGGGATTCTTCACTATTGGCTATACCCCGCAGAGCAGGATCTATAAAACTTGTGATCCATCATTCTGCTTTTTTTTTGTACATCTATGTTTTCATTTTTAATAAACTGCACTCAAGTAAAAGCTCAAGTCTTCTCACAGCAGCACCAAAGGCTTTGTAGAAATGAGCACTTACAATTTGGGGGCAAATGCTGCCGTTTTATTGGATTTATGTGGTTATAAATAGTTACACCCAAGCGCAAAGCTCCGGTAAACCAAAAGCTCAAGTCTATTTCCTTACTATTCGAAGCTGAGGGCTTAGTGGACTTAGGGAAAGTTACTCCCTGGATTTCCCTTTGGAGAATCTCTGTCAAATTTCTGCTTGCATGCCCCTTCTACAAAGATCCAGTGTTTGAGGTGGCGGAGGCAAACATCGCCTGTGCTTTTAGGGTAACACCTGCGGGCCTGCGGGGGTAACGCGGCCGTGCTCAGCAGACGGCAGCTCAGCAGAGGGGGTAACACGGCTGTGATCAGCAGACGGCAGCTCAGCAGAGGGGGTAACACGGCTGTGCTAGCAGACGGCAGCTCAGCAGAGGGGGTAACACGGCTGTGATAGCAGACGGCAGCTCAGCAGAGGGGGTCACTCAAACCTTGCTCTGCTCTGCCCTTCCTCCTGCCCAAACGGCGGCTGCGCCGGGGAGGAGCTGGAGCCTCCCCGCGTCTGCGAGGTGAGGGCTGGGCTGGCTCTTTGGGGCTTCCAAGAGATGGAATTCAGAGTAACAGCGTGGGCTAGACCTTGGTGTGCTACACAGAGTCTGTGAAATCTGCTTTTATACTCTCCTCCACTTTGCTGCGGTGTACAAATCTAAATTGCCGCGTTGCAATTGGTTTCTCATAATCACGTGGCTCAGAGGCACTGAAGTCTTGGCTGCTTTCAGACTCCCTGCGAATATTCGCATGGACATACTGGAATGTACGAGTTCCAGCATGAAGTAATGGTAAACAAATTAATTTTTAAAACCTAAAATAACTGCCTAAGCCAATTATGTTTACTAATGCATTTATTTGGCTTTCTGATTAAAATGTCACATGAACTTTAACGCTTTATTGCCTTTTATTTTAGCACACATTATATTACGTGGTAGAGTTTTCAGTTATACAGATGTAGTCTTGTATTAGTTTGGGTATCTCGCTTCAGTAATTAAAAGCAAGCTTCTTTTCAGTTTTCCTTAATAGCCCTTCTGAGTCTGCCTTTATTTGTGATGCAATTATTCTGGTTCTTGACACTCAGGGATCTGATTTTCCATTCCAGCCAATACGGCGTTGCCTGGTTCTGTGTTCAGAGCTTTAAAAAGATATTTCACGTGAGAGCTGCCTCAAGTGCTGCTTCGTCACTTGAGCGGGAGGAGACCTGCCTGCATTAGTGCTCGTCCCTCACAACAGCCCCGCGTGGCGCACACGCATTTGTTTTGCTGTCTCTCCAGTTGTGTATTCGTGAGTCAGAGCGGCGTTGAAACGAGGCTGAGGAAAGGCAGGGCTGCAAGGAAGCCCCAGGAGCGCAGTGCCGCACGCAGTGGTGGGAATGGCAACCGTAAATAGTGCTGAGTGTGAGCCTCCTCTCTGCCCATGGCACTCCTCTGGCCCTGCTCGAAGATTCTTTAATTCCAAGTGTCTTGCACCGCTTTACAGGGAGCATTAACAAATGGGAGCCGTTTAGGAAATAAAATGTTTGTCACTTTGGTATCCAAGAAGCGTAACTGAGTAAGCAGCAATGCTAAGGTGCTATTGCAGGGCAAAAATCGTAATCACAGACTGGGGAATCAGAGAAACCAGATTCAGTTTGTGCCTGATGCTGGTCTACTGGGCAGCCTTGAATAGGACACATATGGGGTGATGTTTAAAAATTCTGAATATACATATGCACTTTTTTTAAATAGCAGGAGCTTGAGGTTTGTTAGTCCACACCTGGAAGAGTTGGCCTTCCTTGCAAGAGTTTTATTTAAGGCTTTGAAAGACTTTTTTCTATCAACAAGGCATAGCAGCTGGGATACCTCCCTGGCTTTTCTCCTGAAACCAAAGAACTCTCCCTTAAAAAACATGGGAAAAAAAGAATGGTGGGAGATTTCCTTCCTCTGGTCTGACAATTAAATTTGCTTGAATATCACCTTAGAAATAAAAGAAAACATTAATATTTAACTTCTTTCTCTTATAGAACCACTTTTAGAAGTACAAGAGAAGTGAACTAAAAGTGTTTTCAAACTTCTGTGAAAAGGTAAGAGATGATTTTACCAAAATGCTCTTTACACTTTTCTTTAACTGTTTTTGGAGATGGTTTTGTGTTTTGTACATGCTTAAATACCACATGCAGGAAACCAGAATTTGGATTGCCAACTCTTTGCCTAAAACAAGGCAGAACATCTGACGTTCCTGACCTTCAGCCTAAGAAGGGCTTTTAGGAGAGAGAAGAAAAAACCTGGGCCCTATCATGCTGCCCACCACTTTTTCTCCTTGTAAAAATACTGATAATGGTGTTTGTAGAAACAACGTCTTAATGGTAAATAATATTTTGGAAGTTCCAATAAATATTTACTTTTTCTACCGAACCAGCTGGGTGGCTGAGGAAACAAATTTAACTCTCTTTAAAGTCTTCTAGATTTCTAACAAATGTCTGTTTTCTTTTCTCTTCATGGTAAAAGCTGAAACACTTGCATCATTAGGAAAGAACTGTGCACGCAACATTTGTCACTCATTTCGTTGGGAAGCACAAAGTTTGGCATCACCCTAAATCTTTGCTAAAGATGAAGTTGCCTTTCACTTGATCAGTTTATATAGCATTGGGTTCCAGCAAAGTCCTGCTGTCAGTGAAGTCTGCAATGACAAAGTCCCTCAGCGTAGGAGGCAAAGGAGAAAAAGACTCTGAAGGAGGTATTTGCTTTTTGCCTGTCTCTCAGTCCCAACAGAATTGAGAAGAATAGAACGATTATGGTGAATATTTGCTAAAAATAAAGTTATTATGGAAAGGGCTTTGAGTAGTGATCAGTACATAAATTCCTGGAATAAAGGTAAAAAGGGCAAGTGGGAAGATTGAGAGCGCTGCTGTCTGGAGACTGTAATAGCACACGGTCCAATCCACCCTGGTCGCTGATTCTCATCCGTCTTAAAAGAGCTTTGTAGAAAGGTGGACAAAGCATTATTGACAGAAGATCTCAGGCACCAAATGGCTGAAGTGCAGATGTTAGGAGTCGTTTCACAGCTCCCTCCTGGAGGAGTTACGCCTTTCTCCTTGCCTGCTCCACGGAGGAAATGAGTCTGCGTTTGCTGTTGAGAGGGAGGAGAGCTGCTTCAGCACAGAGCTGGCCGAGGTGCCAGATGTTCCACAGGTGTGTTCCTCACATCTGAACCCTCCTGAGCGCTGCCTGCCACTGACCCTCCCCTTGCATGGGCTTTTCTGTAGGATCTGCGCTTGGAGGGGAGGCTTGCATTCTTCCCTCTGAAGTTGAAATGGGGTTTTGGCTGATCATTCCATATGTTGCGTATTCTGGACCATCCCCATCACAGATGTTTCTCTCCACGCATTAAAATTGGGTTTCAGCTCATTCGGCTTCAGCACTTGACTTTAAAAGCCAAACAAATCAAATCCTTTTCTTGAGGGTATAATGCATCATTTTCCCTTCTTTGACTGTGTATTATCTTCTTTTACATCTGATCACATCATCAAAATCTAACTTCCTGCATCTGTGCTGGCTAATTAGCGCCTTGGCTTTAAACCTCCTCCTATCAAAAATATACATTTTCAAACTAGTCAGTATTTTTATTTATTTTATACAAAGTGTTCTGAGCATATTTAATGAGAAGAGGAAGAGCGATGGGTTTCTCTAAATTG
This sequence comes from Dasyornis broadbenti, assembly GCA_013397935.1. Taxonomy (NCBI): domain Eukaryota; kingdom Metazoa; phylum Chordata; class Aves; order Passeriformes; family Dasyornithidae; genus Dasyornis; species Dasyornis broadbenti. Next base: position 712,601 of record VZRN01000988.1, on the reverse strand, counting down.
GACATGCCAAAGAAGAGTGAAAAGATTATGGGATGCAGAAGCAAATAAATCACTGAGCTGGGGAAAAAAAAAAAAAAAAAAAAAAAAAAAAACATGAGAGATGGAAAAAAAAAAAAAAAAAAAAAAAAAGGAGCTGTAGATTATTGTTTCTCTGGCCAGAATATATTGGAGCGTTACGGGCTGGTGTCTGGGACAGTGTTGTTCTGGTGCCTGAGTAATTCCTTTGGAATGACTGCAGTCTTGGCCATGAGGAAACCTGTATTGCACTGATAAAAGCCAGCGAGAATTTTCCCGAGAACAAATGTTGCAATGATGGGCAAAATGGAAACAAACAGCTGGGATGGGGCAATGCATCTGAAGGAAATGGAGAATTTTAACAGCAGCAAGCAGAGCTTTCCATGTGTGCACTCTCCTTTGCAACGTTATCTTCTTTTTGGTAAATAGTGTGATATTGCACCTGAGTCAGAACTTGGTGTTCATATCCTGCTCTTCTGTCTGAGCACATCATACTTGTTCAGCTGTAGAATTGTTTAATTCCCAGATTAAATTTTTTCCCCAGGATTTCTGATAAGAATTGTTTGTTCTGGATGTAGGTATAGAGCCTAATGCTCAAGTGCCCAGGCATCAGAAGGTTCTCACTGTACTCAAACCAGCCAAATGAAATTTCCGTATTTACCCCTTTTTTGTTACATTTCCAAGGAAGTACTGCAGTCATTTTAACTCTGATTGTTCTGGCTGTGGTTCTGAACTCACAGCTAATGGCAGGAGAAAAGAAGATCAAAAGAGGTCAAGAAGAAACAAGTGTTAGGATTTGGGTTTTCAAAGCCTCACAGTGGAGTTAGGCTTTGTGGAAGTTAATGGGACATGGCAGATGGCCCAAATTCAAAACCTTGATGTAAAGTGCCAGTAGCCTGTGTAATCCAGGACTGCCTCTGGTTGAGCTGCAGCTGTGCCCTGGGCATGGAGAACAGCAAGGACACAGGGAACCGAGGGAAAACAAGGCCTGCAATTCCTCCCAGGCCCCTTTTGTGACCTTGGGGACAATGAGAATCAGCACTGGCAGAGCTGTGGCCACCACAAAAAGCGACGGTGCCTTCTGCAGGATTATCTTGCATTCATTTCGGAAGGAAATGCTCCATAACTCAGGCATGCCCCACCAGCCTGCCAGGATGTCATTGCTCAGGTTCCTGCCTGAAAATGCAGCCTTTCTTAAATAACACAGCTGCAAGATAAATGATCGGGTCATAATTTAAAGATATTGAATGGACAGAACTTTGGACACTTGTCACAGCTTCTGCAATGCCTCATGTCTGAACAAGGAAGAATCGCTAAGTTCAGAAATGCCAGGGTCATTAATCAGGCCGTTGATGTTGAAGTGATGTGATATAATGTTCACAGCTTGTAGAAGACAGGGATTTGTTTTGCCTCCGTCTGCCAATCTATTTTATGTTGGGTTCGGCCTCACTGTAAAATTCAGAGAATTGAAGTAACTGAATTCATTGATCTATGAATATGATTTCTGAAATACCACATAAAACAACGTAACAGGAAAGGGTCTATCTGGTCTGAGTACTTTTCATGCAAACTGCAGAGATCATTTGCCCTTTGGCATTAGCTGAGCTGAGTGTGTACCTCTGCCACAGGAGCCTGGGGCTGCCGTAAGTCATGGGGCCCGACCCGCTGCCCATGGAAAGCAATTAGCGGCTGGAGGACTCCCAGCTCACTTTGTGGAAGAACACATTTTTGCTCCTAAAAAAGGGCTCCCATAGCCTTGTTAGTGTGCGATCACATTAAATATTGTTGAGTAAACCTGAGACCGGTCCTGGGTTGTACATAATCACTGATGTCCTCCAATGAGTCAAAATTAGGAGAGACATCCTGCCTCCTGTTTCAGAAATACAGCAAGGAAAGACCTAGAGGAACTGCATTTCTCTGTGGGTAGGAAGAATATCCAGAGATGTCACATTTAAGTCAATCTTTGTCTTTTAAACCACAGAAGATTAATTTGGAGGCTGGAGAAGAGATCCCACAAAGGTGTCTGTTCCTTCTATTCCTCTGAAATTCCATTACAGGCAAAGGCCAGAGATATCTGAAGAGTGACAATACGTAAACCACACATCAAACTCATTTTGTCAGTTTGTTTCCCTCGTCTCTGATGAAGCAAGAGGGCTTGAATTTTACAGGATTTTTCTCATAAAAAATGAAGTACAGTTATGAGTCAAGATATCAAATGAGATTTCTCACTCTGGCATTCACGGGAAAGCAACGATGCGACAGGACAATGTCAAAGGTGGTAGCACCGGGAGAAAGCAGTGCTGAAACTCGGCCCTGTTGTCCCGTGAGAACGCATCTGTTTAACCTTCCTGCCCCAAACGCTGCAGCTGAGCAGAGCTGGACCCCACACACACCTAAGGAACTTGAGCACTAATTAGATCAGGACGATGCGGAGACAGCAGGATTGGGGCAAAGCGAAATTGTTCGCGCGTGCCATCCTCACGCTGGCCCGGCGAGGGAGAGGGGATGGAAGAGCTGGGAGAGGCGGCTGCTGACACCTACTGGCATCCCAGCACTGCCAGGACCGGCATCCCAGCATCCCAGCATCCCAGCACTGCCAGGATCCGGCACCTGCGCTCCCCAAGAGCAGCGCTGAGCAGGGAGAGCCGTGATTGCAGCGCTGCAGCTGCATAGAAAACCTCATTTTTAAAACTGCAGCTTCCTTCCGTCTCCATTCCTTCCTTACAGAGGCCTGGTTGCACAATAATTCCCAATCTCATGTTTCTCTTTCTAACTTATTCAACAACACATGGTCCAAACACGCTGCAAAAGAAAATACTTTCACCTTGGTGTCAGTTGGATGTGTTAAGGCGGTGAATGCCATAGAAAAGCCTTCAAATGGTCATTACTTGTTTTATGCAGAATCAGAATGGTGCTATAGAGACAACATGAAAAGCTTTCAGCCCTGACCAATTGCTGGATCATTGCGTTTCAAGACACTGAGGCAAAACTCGAAATCCAGTTCAGAGGAGGATGTTGAGAATGTCCACTGTCTTTCCAAAGGCAGTTCTGGCAGTAGATGAATTTGGTATTTTGTCAGCCAATAGTGCTAATACTTAAAAAGTGACTGAACGGAACCATGCAGGAAACAACTGCCAAGAACTGTTCAATTCAAGCACATTTACTGGTTTGAAGGGTACTGGAGTCAGAAATTTTTGGCAGCTGGTGATGGCTGAGGAGCATCACCACCTCTTTGCCTTGTCCTCGTGCTTTTGCTGGGGCTGTGACCAGACAGGGCTACTGCACCTTTGGTGTGACCTAATAAATCATTCTTTAGGGTTAAGGGAATAGTATTTTTTGTTTTCTATGTTTTAACATCCTTAACTAAATATCACAACTATCTTTTCCCATTTTGTTGCTTTTAGGGAGCCAGTTTGATTTAAATCACATTTTAGAGATGTACTTTGCAGTTCTGGCTAATGAATAAAAATCGAAAAGGTGCCCCAATATAGAGAAATGCAAAAGATTGTGTTGCATTTGAAATGCCACATAAATCCATGTTTTCTGGCACGCATTGGCTGCTGATTTCAAAATTGTGTCTGATGTGATTAACCGTTTTCTTCATCTGTATTCTATCACTTGTGTTATGTCTGTTTGATTTCCTTCTTGGGAAAGAGATCAATGGAAAAAGGAAATACAGAAAATGTCAAGACACCCCCTTTAGCCTTTAATGCTGTTGTGTGCAGAATCCCAGCGAGCAAAAACTGAAAAAAATACTTGCTTTTCTCAATATTAAATACTGCAACGTTTTAGGCCCAAGTGGTGCCAAAAATCAGGCACCTCCGCCTCCACCCCTGTTTCCATCATCTAATTTTGCCAGGGGTTTAGATCTGTTGCTCTATCAGAAGGGATGTCAGCCACCTGTGTTCCTTGATGTTTAAAGAACTTAATCTGCTCTGCTATGCCCTGTTTCAGAGCAGGGACACATAATCTTACAGCAGTCCTGTGCTTGCCAGCTTTACCAAGTATTTTGTGTGTTGTCTTCAAGCGAAATGAGTCATGAATTCTGTTGGTGTGATTACATACGTGACTTTAGGTTTTCCAACTTGGATCCCAGCTGCAACCGAGCTGCATTTTTTATTCTAAACTGGTTACAGTGAATAATATAGGTCTAGAAATTCCAAAATACTCTGTGACGTTGTATTGTTGGAATAGGATGGTCTGAAAATTTTGTTGTTCAAGATTTTTAGTGCACATCATTTTTTTTAATGAACTCTTATCTTTACTTCACTGTTGCTTTATACTCTTTCAATTTTCCTCTAATATTGAATCTAAATTGTCTACCAAGAAAGATCTGCAGGTGCATTACACAATCACCATCAGATACAGACCATGATTAGATGGGAGAGCTTCCTCTCTAACTGAAAAGGAAGCTCTTCTTCCATACTTTTTATACTTTTTTTTTTTTTTCTTCTCTGTGGAGCCCAGTACAGTCCATATCCAGAGACCAGTAAATCGTCTGAGACCCGAATGGGAATCCAGCCAAGAGAAACAGTTTCTGAGCAGTGAGGTGATGCATGTAGCTAAACCCTGTGCTGCTATTCCCTGTCGCAAACGGAATAACTTGATGCTGAAGTAAAAAAAAAATGGGTTTTGGCAGTGACAGTGAAATGAGGCAGTGAGCTAAGTACGGGCTGAAGAGCCAGCCCGTATTTTTGGACTGACTGAGAACTGAGTACAGCTCTGCACCGTCCATGATCGGAGCAGCCGCCGCCAAAACCCGCTGCACTGATGGCGAGCGGATTTTTGGGGTTGGCTCGCGCCCCGCAGTGCAGCCGTGCGGCCGCGGGGCGGCGCTGCCCACAGCGACTGCAGCGGGAGCCGCGCCCGGCGGGGCCCGGGAACCGCGCCCGGGGAACCGCGCCTCGGGAACCGCGCCTCGGGAACCGCGCCTGGGGAACGGGCAGTGCCCGCTGCACCGAGAGATCTGTGCCCCGAACACTGCCTGAGCGTCCGTGCTTTGGGAACGGGCAGTGCCCGCTGCACCGAGAGATCTGTGCCCCGAACGCTGCCTGAACGTCCGTGCCTCGGCAACGGGCAGTGCCCGCTGCACCGAGAGATCTGTGCCCCGAACACTGCCTGAGCGTCCGTGCCTCGGCAACGGGCAGTGCCCGCTGCACCGAGAGATCTGCTCCTCAGTCTGTGCCCCGATCACTGCCGGAGTGTCCGTGGCATCCCTGTGAGAATGGCTCCCACCAAGCAGTGCCCAGCCGCGCGGAGACTTCTCCTCCTCACTCTGTACCCTAAACACTGCCACAGTGTCCGTGGCATCTCCTCACCAAAGCCGAAACACGCTGCAGCTTCCAAAAGGAATCCTGGGCTTGGTCTTGATTGCAGGGTAACGTGTAACAGGATATGCAGAGTTTATTTGGCAAGGCAGGTCTGAATTTGGCGCTGTAGAATACAAAATGTCACACAAATGTAATGTTCCTTTTCCTGCCGTCAGTTTAGGGCATATGTATGTTCCAGAGCAAGGCTGGAATATATGTTTTGACAGCCTCTTATAGCAGTGGCCCTGAGAACATTCTCATGCAGAAGGTAAATAGCCTGATTTTTGATGGAAGCCGTGCACCAGCAACTTATTTGTGGCTGCATCCAGAGTATGATAAGCACAGTCATGATAACTGAGACTTCTTTGTTATTCCAAATTGATGGCATGAGTCCTGACAAAAAATGTGTGGTTGAACAATCTGAAGTAGTTCAGATGTTGTAGTGCTATTATTTCTTGCTGTTTCAGTAGAGGAATAAAGGTTAACAAGAGTTCTGCTCTGGGACTGCATGGACTTACTCCAGATTAGGTCAAAGTTACAGGTAACAGAAACCGTCATTTTGTTCTTCATGTGCCCACTTCTAGCTTTGGATGTTCTTCAGGATTTTCGAGTGCAAACAAACCACTGCTGATACTGAATCATCATGAATCTGTCCAGTGTCGGGCCGACTGTAAGTGCAGCCCTCAGGTACGGCAGCTGTAACCGTTTGGGAGCACTGAAAATGCACTGAATAAACCGTGCTCAGTTCCACTGACGAGCACATTGTGGGGAAGCGTGAATTTTGCACTTTGCAGTGCTTATTTTTTTCTCAGAGCAGTTTTTGGGATGCAAGAAAGATTTCTCTGTTATATGGGAGTGGTGGAGGAAACAACGTAGAATTATCTTGAGGTAAGGGGGAAATGGTGCACCTGACTTCTAAAATGCAAATGCTGCAGAGATTCTCTGATAAGAGAGCAGATGCAGTTTTGCTCATGGAGTCAGAGCAGTGTGTGAGCAGCACGTTGTGGTGAGACTGACGCAGCTCAGACACCAAAGGATCATCAAACACATAAAAGATTGGCAAAGAGAAAGGGATTAGGCTCTTCTTTTTCTCCCCCACAGACAGGATGAGCAGCAACAGGCGTGGGCTGCAGCACCAAGCATCCAAGTCAGACATTAAGGAACACTTTCTGATGGAAATAGAACGAAACACTGGAACACATTTCCTGCGGTGAAACTGCGGTGTCTCCACTGCTCAAGGTCTTTAAGTGCAGGTAGATGAACTTTTGTCTGCCTGCAGTGACCCAAGCAGAGCTGACCTTGCAGTGGAGCAAAGGGCCTGGGTGACCCCTCAGGCTCCTTCCAGCCACGATATTTTATGGAGGGTTTTGTGCTCAGATGGGCTTCACTTGATTAACTGGGAATGACCCTTCCTTGCAGCTTTGGTGCTCAGCTCCTTGAGAGTTTGTTCGTGGAATCACTGATGCAAAGCAAGAAGTTCAAGGGTTTTTGTGGTTTCTCATCCCTCTTGCATTCCAAGTATTTGCTTGCCTTAAACTTGATGGACTTTGTCCACGTCCTTTCCCTGCTTCCCCCTTCCCGCTCCTGTTAGTGTTAATGCTTTTCCCTCACTCTATCAGGCGCACACTGGTCCCATTTATCAAAGGACTTTCACACCTGAGGCCTCCAGTCACATACTTGCAGTAAAGTAACAGCTTAAAAGCAAATCCTTTTAAATCCTGAGGCCAAACACCGTAACAAACATATCTTCTCAAGGGATCAGTTTCCAAATGTGCTTTTGAACCTAAGTCCCAGCAGGCATTTGGCTTTAAGTGTGTGATAGGACTTTATTTATTTATTTATTTGTTGTAGTGCCATTCCCCCCTCCCCTACATTGTTCCCATCTCAAGATGAGCTATTTAAACCTGTACCTCTGGTGAATTCTGCCATTGAAGTGCAGATGAGCAGAGTGCTGCTGGGTGGTGAAACATTGCAGGACAAAAAGACATATCAAAATAAAATCTTATGAGAAAGTGTCGCTTACAGGGAAAATGTGCCTCTCTGGTTTCGGGAGGGAGGGAGGGAGGGAGAGGGGAAATCATGGGTTCGAATCAACATTTCTTTGAAAATCTGCTGTATGTGGGGCCAGGCGGTCGGGCTGTGGCAGTCTGAAGGAGAATTTTAAAATGTGAGTGATCTTTGTGCAGTATTGTGCAAGAGATGCCATAAACTGCTTAAGGTGCACCACGGGTCTCCTCCAATGAGGTCACACCTGAGATATTTCTAAATAGCAGAGCCTTGGTTCTCAGTTTGCCAACTGGTACCTGCAGAATGAACTGCTTGCCTTAGGAGACAGCTCAGTTCATTGCGTGTGAAATGATTACCTGCACTTGCAGACCGATAGCAGCGCTCCCCAGGGCCTGCTCAGACATGCAGCTTTGCAGTTTGCAATTCGCTGATGACTTCTGTACTTTCGGTGGGTATCACTGCTTGGGATGCTCAGCCCTGTGTGAGCTCAATTGCTGTTTATATAACATCACAGTCCTTTCAATCCATGCCGAGCACTGCCAAACTGTAAGACAAGATCAGCCCCACATCCAGGAGCTCAGTTCCCTGAGGACAGGACTACCCACCAGATAAGGCTTGGTTTTAATCTCCCTCTTGTCAGCTGTATCTGCTGACAGTTCATTTTCAGGTGACTCCCTACTCTGACACCATCACGCACCTTCCCTTCCTGGCTCTCGCTTAAGCTCAGTCACCTTCGGTTGTTATTCTTGTTTGGGGGAAGATATCGAGTAATCATCGTAGGTGACGCCTGAAACGAGAAATGGCTGCACGGCGTCTTCTTTTTGGACCTTTTTAATGCCCTGTAAGTCAGAGCCACTCCAGAACTTCAGTATCCACTTACATTCTCTTATTCTAGTAAAGCAATCTTTTCTTTCCATCTTTTTCTCTCTCACTTGTAAAAGAGGGTTTGTTTCTTCATGCTGTGAGACTTCAAGTACTGAGCAATCTCAGTTCACCCCCTTCCCCTGAAAATGCCTTTATTCTCATTTTACTGAGAAGAGAAAGGGAGATTGTCAGTAGAGACAAAAGTTAGAAAACCCAGTTCTGTAATTCCATGTAAATCTATCCCTCCAAATACCACTCTTCCTTTCGCCTTAAAAACCTTTTGACGCTTTCCAGACCCCAGACATAATTTTGTTACTCTGTGTCCTGTTCCCCAGCTTGATGGAGGTGTCAGGTGAAAATCTGGGACTTATCTGCAGTGTACTGCAACCCTTCCGATTGTTTTCTCATTCAGCTCTTATTCACACATGCAAATTTCCAGCCCCGTTTATCTGATGCTTTAAATTCAAGCTAGTTAGTCTGCTGGAGAGAGAAGTTGAAGCTTTGATTTCAACTGATGCTTGATGTAATTGGCTCTCAGCAATTCAAGTTACCCAGCTTATAAAATGTTAATTTTGCTTCCCTTTGCAGACCAATGCTTTTCAGTTCATTCTTACCCAAGACACAATGGTTCCAAATGTGTTATTTCAAGAAAGTAACTCACCTTTGCTGTTAGAGGGAACAAAAGGGCCCTAATGCCTCAAGACACTGAACTGAGGGAAAGCAGGCAATTCTGAAGCTAAATATAAATTTTGTTACGATGAATTAAAAGCACAAAGCCGTATAAAGATATTATGAACTTTTTTTTAACAAAAGAAGTAAACCAAAAACAAGTGCTTAGGGCTAAATATGCCAAAAATAATATGATGAGTCAGCACCCTGTCTAAATTTTTGCTCTGTTGAAGGTTACCTCAATGAAACATGTAAATAATAATTTAAAAAATAAAAAAAGTGAAAAGTGATTATTTATTCCAAGTCTTTTGCACCAAAGCAGGGTGACTATAGTTCAATCCTTTCTTCTCAAGAATCAGAAGCCCAAAGGCAATCTAAAGTAGCCCAAAGCAACAGATTCATAATTATATTAATAGCCATATGCTCCATTTCAGCGAAGCACCCCCTGGCAGCGTGGTAATCCTCCCTGATTCGCAAAGTTACACAGAAGTCTGCAGATACGAAAACCAATATAAATTGAATCTGTAACAGAATAGAAGAGATTGTAACCGAGTTGAAAGCACATCCTTTGGGCACAATCAGCAGAGGGGAGATCTGTGGCACATTGAAATGTAAATGAGCTGTAACACACGAAGTCTATTGTGCCACGACTGCGGTTGATGGCGCAGAGATACGCGTGTTGGTTTGCGCCGTTTCTCTGCTGTTCCGCCCCTCAGGACAGCGTGCATTCGGTGCAAACGCTCCCGGCCGCAGCTTCGGGCACTCTCAGGCTGGTTACAGCGCAAAGGGGACCTTTCCCCCCACGAACACAGCCCTGGCCGCGAGTGGGAGCCTCTGACCTCCCGTGCGCCGTAGCTGAGCTCGCAGGCGCAGCGCAGGCTGTGCCCTGTCCCAGTGACCGCAGCCGAGCTGTGCCACGGCAAACGCGCTCCTTGCCCGCCCGTGGCACGCGTGTCACAAACGCACGGCACTTCCACCCTCTCGGTCTGTTCATTTTCATTCTTTTGCTCTTGTCAGGCAGCATGAGCGTGTCCCCAGAGAAGATCTCTTCCCAGTGTCTCTTTCAAGCGGAACAGTTCCATTATTCCTTTTCTGCAGATTAAGATTTTTTTTTTTTCTTTTTTTTTGAAGTAGCAACTAA
>VZRN01000988.1:668529-700965 GCA_013397935.1 Dasyornis broadbenti | reverse complement strand
ATTTTCCCGTGGCTTTTTAAAAAAAAAAAAAAAAAAAAAAAAAAAGTAGGGGAATACTTTTTTTTGTTGGTTGCACCACAAAAGTAGCTGCAAAGCAGCAGGAAGAGGGGGTTCTACAAATCTCAACACCTTTTTTGTTCAGCTGCACTTATCAATGAGTCTAGAGACAAAAATTCAAATAGAAAAGAGAGGTTTATTGGTGATTTTTAGTTGAAGTTGGGTTCTTTTTATTCTTTAATGAAGATGTGATGTGACAAAATTAACTAATTAGTGGAAATGTTGGCAGGCATTCTTAAGAGCCCAGAAGCTTGGTATGGTTTGGCTTTTCAAGACAGGTTTTTAAAGTTTCTTTCAGGAACTTTCACCTCTTTCTTTGCCGGCATTTTCTCTGCTCCGCACTGACTAACTTACTTTTTTCTTTTAAATTGTGTGGTTGATTATCATAATTAGGTTAAACCTGTTTTAGCAGCTTTGTTGTCAGAGCTGCTGAAAGGGCCATGGGCCCGTCCGTATTTTCCAGTCAGCAGATGCAGTCCCGGATGCTGCTCCCTGCAGTGCCCAGTGCTGGCTGTGGCGACTGCAGCTTGGCCGGAATGGTGAACGAGTCCGCATTGCCTGGGAGAGAGCATGAGAAGTGCCTGCTTAGAAATCCCCATTTATGCTGTCTCGTTTTAGTATTTCACGTTTTCGTGTTTGTTCATATCACGAATAACCTCACCAGCTCACTGCTTTGTCCTGCCTTTCCAGCAGAAGCCCCTCCAGGGCAGTTTGGAGCCAAGCGGGGTCACTGCCACCAACCCTGCAGGGAAAGGGGCAGCCAGGGAACGCAGGGCAGTGGATTCTGTGCTGCTGCTGTGACAGAAAGCAGGGCCAGCAGGAGAGAACTCGAGCCGAGCTGGAGCTGCTGCGCTCGGTGCATGTGAAACCATTTTTAACAAGAAAATCCTCCCACGTCCATTCAGCATCTGTGCCTCGCTGAGTCCCAAGGATGTGTAATACCAGCTTCAGCCAGGCACTAACAAGGGTTCTCTCCTTATAAAACACAAACTACATCTCTCCTGTATTTAGGAATTGTATCCTGTTACATCAAACAGGGGACAACCACCCTGCTTACCCGTAGAGAGAACATCTTCCATTTAAGTTATGAATCTTTTAGAAACCCAGGAACAATTGAAAACAGGGAATGATTCCAGACTTAGTAGCACAAGGAATCAGAACCAGCATCATGGTTCTGATTGGCAAAGCTGAACTGGAGCCATTGAGCTGTATCCAGCTAGCATTGATCAGACTGTGGTTCCAAAAGGGTCATGGATTAAATCCTGCCCCCATGGCGCAGGCTCCGTGATTACTGTCAATTCAGTGCTGATATGAATATTAGCAGCTCCCTGGTTAGGGATCAGGAGGCAGTGCTGATCACACACCTTGCAATAGATGGTTTTCTAAAGCACAGTTTCAGAATCTAATTTGGTACAAGATCAACCAAAAGAGAAATCAAATACTTTTTTTTTTTTTTTAAAAAAAACCCCCACACTGCAATAATATGTGAAAGATGGAGAGGAAACTACAGAACTACACAGCGAGGCTGCAGGAAAGGAAGATCACTTAGCTCGAGCTGCTGAATGGCATTAAGGTGTCACAATGCCTGTGGCAAGCTGCACAGAGCCAGGGAAAGGAGCAAGAAGCTTTGCCACCTTTTGATTCCTCCATTTGTTATATATCAGCCATTTATGTTAGTCCTGGCTTGCTTTGATTGGCATCAGAAGCTGCCTTGTGAATCGTGCAGATACATGTTTAGCTTTTCTTCACACTCACAGCACTATCTCCATCCCTCAAGAAATCCTCTAATTCAGAGAAATCTTACAGTGACATCCAGACTTAGTAGAAAACACTTCACATCCTTTGAGGGTTTTTTCCCTTCAGGATCTCAAATAAATCTAATTTTAAACACCTACATTCCTTTTCAGACACGGTTTCTTTGTACAAAACCTCTGTATGTGGAAAGCAAGGGTTAGGCTTATTGCACCCACTTCACACCTGTTTGATTTACTGAGCATTCCTCAGTGCTCTGCAGAGCCAAAGGAAGGGCTAAATTATTGCAGCTCCATTGTGGGCGCACACACACACAAAAATACCTGTGAAGAGCATCAGGACAACTGAATTCCTGACCTCAGCTTCACTGCTTTCTTGATTTTTCACTTTTCTTTCAGTGCATCATCCTTCTTGTGTTCCTTATCCTCTGTAAGACGGCATTCCACAGGGATTTATGCAGTGTACGCAGCCCTTGCTTTTCAGTTTCCTAGAACAACACCACAGAAGCAGAAAGTCGGCTGAGAGAGTAACATTGCTTGATGGGCTGCATTTTAAGCCCACTTGATGATGGAGTGTGGAAAAAATGAAAAGTGAGGATACCCCGAGAAAGAGAAATGTTACTGCCTTGCCAGAGGGAAAGGGCATTCATGGACTGGCATGGGAAGCTGATCTTGCTGGCATTTCGTGGGGAAGGGTGGGATTTCTTCTTTCATCACTATCAGTCTTCAAGCATGTAAGGGAAACCAGAGGTGAAAGTGAAGCCCAAATCTTGCCCCTGCTTCTGCTCTCGGGTCACCCGGGCTGCGGTGTCCCCTGGTTCTGAGTGGTTGGCCCCAGTGTGGAGGCGCCTCGGGCAGTGGGATGCTGGCACTGATGACACAGCTCTTTCTCCCTTCTTTGTCCTGGCATTTACAACGTTTTGTTGCCTGACGTCTCTTTTTTAAGGATAGTTTAAGGAGTCCCGACTCGAATTCCAAACTCAAATTCCAAACTCAAATTCCAGGCAACTTCATGTCATAATCGATCTTCAGTTTCAGTACGATCCTGGGCTGGCATTTATATTTTCATAATGACTAATCGAAACAAGATAAGAGGAAAATGCTTCCTATTTTACCTCCCAGTAAATTTTCCTGGAAAATTATTCAAGGCTAAAGTCCCAGTTATAAAAGTACTAAATTTTCAGAGCAATAACTTGAGCTATCCTTCCTCCTCTTCCCCCGTCCCTCCTCCTCCAGGAGCGAGAGTCTTGCAGCTGCCTGATGTTGTGTAAAAAGCCAGGGTCATGCCGATGTCACATCTTCGCTGTGCTCCTTAGCTTCTTTGCACGCTCCCTGAGGTTGCCAGGGTTTGGCATTTGGATGTTACCCATGTGCTAATTACAGAGGAATTTGAGGATCTCCAGCTTCCTGACCGATTTCATTGTTGCAGCTGTGATCTGTAATCATGGTAAGATTTACCTCCGAAAATCCATGGAAAGTCCATCTCTTTCTCAGTCTGTGTGTTAGACGGAATAATCTGAAAGACAGCCTTTAAAAAAATTACCAATGGACAGTGGAAACCTCCCCACTAGAAAATGGTGAAATCCTGAAAATGGGGCTTTTACATTAAATACTTGGTGAGTCGGAAATACTGTAGAGATGCTAATGGGTGAGATGAAAACCCACGGCCACCTTGCAGAGTTGTAGAAAGGAATGAGTCTTTTACTGGATTTGTTTCCGTTCTCTCAAGCAGGTTGGGAACTCTGTGTATGAATTTATGGATTTTGCTGGAAACTGCGCGTGCTTAACTTAAGCCTAATCAAACAAGCTGTGTACGAGTGCAGCTTACGGGATTGCTGCCTTCCCTTTCCTTGGGTTCTCCATCTTCCCTGTGTTCTTGTGGAAGAAGCTGCCTGGAGAATTCCTGCAGATGGCACCTGCGCTGGCCTCAGCCCTGCAAAGCATCAACTCGTTCTGCAGAGCTCATCTCTTGGTCCCAGGGTATCACCCCCATCACTGCAGCTCAACGCGTGCCAGATGCACAAATCTGAAACGTTTTCTTGGCTTGTTTATCCGATAGACCAGAGACTGGAGGTTTTTCCGATGAAGCTTTTTGAGAAAACGTCCACAACCCAGGTTCCAATCTTCGCAAAACTCCTGCTGCACTCACACTGCCCCGTGCTGCACCGTGGCTGAGCAGCAGCTGCAGCAGCTCCGGGATCAGACGCTTGCCAGCAGGAAGCCCTGCTGTCCCACAGACACCATTAGCACCAGACTCTTCATGAATGCACATGTTAGGAGATTACGTTTTCTTGGCAAGCAAGGTAGCCCAGGGGTTAAAAACATCAGCACATCTGCACGCTGGTGTCCTGCAAGTTTTAGCATGCTGTCTTCAGGATTGTGCCACAGATTAAAGAGTTTTATTTTGCCATCAGAGTTCTATAATGAGAATCTCTTGGAACGGGAAATACGATCTGTTTTGCTCGCTGCTCCAGGGGGTTTCTTCATCTTTTCAGGAGTTTGAAAACTAATGTTCTTTGACACTTTACGTTGACTCTTGATATCCAGTAAATCAAAATAAAAACATAAATTTGATCTCTGGAAATCAAGATTAGTTTAATGTTTACTATCCTGATGCAAATTAGATTTCTCTTCCTGTCTACAGGGGGTCAGTTTAGAGGCATTACAAAGGTTTGTGTTGACATCCCACTAACTGGAACAATATTTTGGCTAACAAGAGACTGTTTATTTAATGCCTCTGAGTTCACACATATAGCAAATCTTCTATGCATTATTAGCTTAATTTGCCTTCTGTTTCACATGTGAAACGGCAAGATTTATATTTTTATGACAAAGCTTTCCCCTCTAGTGAGAAAAATACAATGTATGTTGATATCTCTGCTATGGCTTTCTTTAGTTAATGACTCCATAACTCAAATTTTCAGCGTAGCCAGAAGCAAAACTTTAATACTGATACGTTACATATATATTTAATTTCTTAAAATAAGCTTAAGGATCTAGATTGTGATCTGAAAAAGTGTCCAAAATTTCCACCATAAGCTATGGAAAGCCTGGCAAACTGTTGTACCTCGTCTCTATCTTCAGATGCCGTTCATCCACACCCTCTGCCTTCAGCTGTCCCTGTGCAGCCCCACTGCCCAGCGTGAGGAGAGCGCAATCCCAGGAACCCGGTTCTGGGCTGATACCCCCACTACCTGCACTGTCGCAGCCACTCACTACACTGAGTAATTGTTTTAAATGTATTTTTATTTTTTTATTATTTTATTTAGCTGGCAGACTCCTCTGAGGTGAATCTGACTGTGTGTTCTGGCAGTGCTTATTATGCGTGTCGTAGCGCAAGTGCTCTGCGTGGAGCAATGGCCCTACCACACGTGGAGTACGACAAGAGCTCTACACGGAGTAACCCAACAGATCCCAAACGTGCAGCACGGTGCTGCTGTGAGACAGCTCGTGTTTTAGAAAGGCATTTTTCGTACACTTGCGGTACAATTAAAATTATGAAAATCATTGTAATAGCAGAATTCCTTGAGGGTAAACAAGTAAAACAGGATTTGCTTTGTTAATAAGGACTGAAAACCTCGAGCAAATTCAATCCAAAAGCACACACACACACACACACAAAAAAGAAACTCCAAAAAACCCCACCCAAAAACAAGTAAAGAAAGAAAACGATATTATATGGTAAAAACTTAGTCAGCTGTCATGCTTGGAAACACGTTTGTTTAAAACCAAGCACAGAAACATCCCATTTGTGACACACGGAGATCGGCGAGTTTGCACAGGGCGTTCTGACATATTCCTGTTTTCTGTGCTGGCACCAAAAGACCATTTGCTGATGTGGATCTCAGACTCTTTCAGAAAGTGTGCAATTAGAAAGGGTGTGCCGTGCGGGGAGGAGGCAGCGTTGCTGGAGTGCAAGCACTCTCGTTCAGGTTGCTAACCTACTTTTGAAAGGTGGAGTCCTATGCTGCTCTACCACGGCCATCAGCTCCTGAATAAAACCAGAAGAAAGAACTGAAAAGCTCCAGAAAAGAGAACGTGGTGGAGTTCCCTCCCTGATACCAGGAACTGAGAGGGAGCAATGCATTACAGCGCAGAAGGATTGACTGTGCAGCCTCGTGAGTCCCGTGCTGGAACAGAGGAGACGCAGCAGCACCGTGTCCGTGCTAACGCACAGGGCTGGCCGTGTTTCTTTGGACCATACACCCCATAATATTTGCTGTTGCTGCAGCTGTGCCCCATGGAAATGCCGCTGTCCTTTCCTGACCACTGCCTGTGCTCTTATCAAGCAGAGTAGGAGAGGTTTCATGGGATGGGATCGTTGGATCCCTCACGTGTTCTGTGGAGCAGAGGCCTCGGTGGAGCAGGTGCGGCAGTGCCTGAGCTGCACCTGCAGTGACACAGGGCTGCTGCAGGCCTGAAGGCACGGGAGCTGGGAGAGCTGGCACCCAGTGAGGGCTTGGTTCTGGACCAGCAACAGACACAGACGTGGCTGCTGGAATATTCAAACTGCAAGGGCTCTGTTTCATGGTACAAGTCACAGAGGAAAGAATTTAGTTTTATATACAACGAGTGGGAAATGATCAAGTAGTGTCCAATATCGACAGCAGGAAGTCTTTTCTTGTAGAGGAGCACAGTGAACAGAAATGTCAGTACATCACCCACGGGCTGCTACAGACAAACTCCTGCCTCAGTGCAAAATTGTGTGCCAGTCTGCTGGGGAAAAGGGGAAATTGAGTTACCCTTAGGAAAACTGAAAATAAATGCAGAAACTTCTGGCAGCTGGATCTATTGGTATAGGTGAATACCCCACCTAAAAATAGTCCCTGTCACTCCATATTGCATTCATCAAATGTAAGTTCTGTTGATAAAATTCTATACAGAACCATCGAAATAATGGACAGATGCCAAGGCAGAGCACCTACTGGTAATTTTCTATTACATTTGCAGTACCTTTTAACTTCTTACACTTTCCTTGGACTGTGATTTAAGGACTACTAACTACAATAAATATCTAAAAAATTCTCCTGTGTTCGCAGAAAAACAAAATACAGAGTCAGAGAGATGCTGGTTTTTCATATTGGGTGTGTGTGTTCTGATAACTGCTCTTAATGCAGCTGAAGTGCAGCTGCCCAGGCCCCGTTTTCTGAAGGCCTCTGCTGTGCACGGGAGTTTCGGGGCTGTAGCCTTCCCTTTCCTTGCTCTCCTCCGAGTGGGACGTTCTTTGCTGAGGGCTCTGCTCTGCTCTGCTCTGCTCTGCTCTGCTCTGCTCTGCTCTCCTTGTCGTGTCCCATTTGCTGCCACCCAAATCAAAAGCAAGAGGTTTGGCACATTTCTGAGACAGCTTTTTTTCCAAAAAAACCACAACCTTCCAAGGACATAAGCATCCCCAGCGCCATTCCCGGGAACTAGGCTGCGTTTCTAAGCCCATTTGCTTTACTTTGTGTGCTGCTTCCTGCTCTTTTCACATTCTCCTCTCTTTTGTCTTTTAAGCCTGAACTGGAGAGATTCTCAGGGCCAGATTAGAACTTTCCTTCCAGGTGAGATCAAAGAGGCTCTTTCAGAGGCCTGGTAGTCTCTTTTTCAGTTAAAAAAAAAAAAAAAAAAATCAAACTTTCCAACATCTGCTGGCGCCAGCACAGATGTACAGACATTGTAGTTTGGTCGAGGATTTAAGGCAAATTTCTGAAGCTGTTTTCAACACCTTTTGCTGCCCTTGATATTTTATTTTAAAGGATCTAAATGCCAAATCTTAGTTTTGGGATTATGACAGTAGAATCAATCAGGTAGGCTCTTCAATTCCTTATTTCCAGCTGCTGTGTTCCTGTTGAGATACTGAATTATATGAGCAAACTGAGATCTGATTCATTATAAAAGGAGCACTGCAATATAACTTCTAAAAAGTGTTCACTGATTATGGAAATTCCACTGTTAAATTCAGAGTAATAGCTCAGGATCTTATACTGTCATCCAGGGAAAAGTAAACTGAGTAAGAGATGGAATTTTGCCCTCACCTACACAGAGCCTTGAACGAGTGTTTGATTTTTGTGCAGAGGAAAATGCAATTGAACGAAAGGATTGGAGAAGGTGGGAAAAGACACAGTCAGAACAGCAGGAGCTTGAGAAAGGCACAAAGTCTGCAGGTGGTTTGAGCTGAGGAGGGCAGAGGAGGCGGCTGCAGCGCTGTGTTTATTCCTTCCCTGTCATTAGAGGTCGTGTGTGTGTGTGGGTAGTGGCAGTTCTCTTCCAGCCTTTTCAAACCACCATCCTTGGCTGGTAGCATCTGTGCAGCTTCCACAGCAGAGCAAGAACAAAACCAAGTTCCTGTTGGACTTCATAAAATCTCGGGAATGTCTCCTTTGGAAGGGTCAAAACTCTGCTGGGAAAAGACAGGATAGGAGTTTGCTTCAGGGTTTTTTATTGTTCTGTTGTTGCTCTGCAGGAGTGCAGCAGCATGAGGGGTGTTAGTTTGGTGAAGTTCTGGAGATGGAAAGAGTTCTTCCTCCTATGGATGCTGTTCATCTGCTGAATTTGGAATTTTTATGAGCGTTTGCTTGGTTGTCCACATCCAGAAGGGCAAAGCAAAGATAGGACCAGGAAAACTTAGGGAAATTCTGAAGAAGTTCTTCTAATTCTGGAGAAAATGGTTACAGCCGCTGCGAGCAGCACTGCACGGCGGTGGCTGTGGGGAGCATCGTGGTGGCTGTGAATGCTCTGCACACCCTGCTCGTCACGCTGGGGCTCTGCGAGGGTGCCAGCCCCAGCCCTGCCGACACACACAGCGCGCAGCAAACCCTGCTGGCTGGGATACGCTCTGGATACGGGGGCTTTTCCACTCGGTTACCAAATCGTTGATGACAAAAATGCAAATGACAGCTGCAAGGCTTGCAAATGTACACGAGGCCTTAAAGGAAAATGTACTGTGTGAATTCCTTGCTCCAATTCATGCTCCCTCCTTTCCCCCTCAGGTACGGACTCCTGCAATTCTTCATTTGAGGCTTCTTTAGCACATTGTACCTCAGACTGCACAAGAAAGTTACTTCAAAGTTTTCTTTTGTGCACTGCACTAGATTTGTTTGTTTGTTCTGCAGCCAAATGCAAAACCTTCTCCAGCTGAGGCAAGTTTAGCTGAGGCTCATCCTTCAGAACCTGCTGCTGATTCTGAAATTGCTGCTGGGACTCTGAAATTGTGCCCCGCTGTACATGGGGCTGAGAGCTGGGGCAGCAGCAGATATCGATATACACAGGGGTGGCTTGGCATCTGACAAAAACTGGCTGTGATTGTATTCAGTATTGGGTTAATCAGAGCATCCTGTCAGTCTCAAATGGCCGAGGATTCTGCAGCGCACCGTGTGAGTTCCCTCGGTCGCAGTGCGTGCCCCAGAGCTTCCCTGCAGAGCGGTACCCACCCAAATACACTCCTGGAAATGTGTCCGTGACTTGGGCGGGAACCTCCACTGAAAATACATTCTGGGAGAGTATCTAGAAAAGCCAGTTTCATTTGTCTTCTGGGTGAAGCTGAGGGGTTATAGCTGAATTTTGCTCACTTCCTGAACTTCTCTGAATTCTTACCTGGACAGAGGTAGTAGGATTTATCCAATGTGTATCTGAGAACAGAATCTGGATTCACAACTTTTTAGACACACCTCTGGACCTTCTTCCCCAGCATTAGTTCGTGGGATTGCTTTTCCCAGCTTTTGCAGCACATTAGGTCTCCACAGGGCTGGTTATGGGTGAGATGATTCAGAGGGGAGACATCCCTGGGGAGCCCGAGATTTCTGCGTGGGTGGTTTCCCAAAGTCAGAAATGAACAACTGCTATTCCATGCGTGTCCTGCTGGCGTGTGAGCACAATCAGCAGCACAGAAAGACATTTCTGCAGAGTTTCCCTGAGTTTGGGGGGCAGCCCTGGGTCTTGTCACGTTGTCACCTCAGCTCCTGCAGCCAACAGCAAACAGGGCAATGGTGCAGCCATTCTGCTCTTTCCCTTCCACGAGACCACGAGAGCAGGAAAGCAGCACTTGGCACAAGGCCAGCCTGAGGGGGTTGTTCTTGCTGTCCTGCAAAAAACCCCAAAGAACTGTGTAATCGCAGCGTCTCTTTCTAATGTAATGAAAATCTATATTTATGCAAAATGCTGGATGCTATAGTCAGAATGAAAGGAATCTGTACGAGGATGTAAGTAAAGGAAAGGACTTATCAAAAGAAGCTCAGTATGAAAGGAACTGTAATTTCAGTTGCCATTGATACTCATTGCTAAACTGGTGATAAACTCATCTGTTAAGGAAATAAATGTCAATGTACTTTTGTAATTTAAATGAGAACTTGTAATATGGAAAATATGCTTCCTGTTCAGATCCTTGAAGGTTTGCTTTGAAATGGGAGTCCCCTGTGATGTCGATTTCATTTTCTTTTATTGTTAAAGTGTGGTGTCACTGATGACATTTCTGCTGAGTGCTGCCCAATTATAACATTGAACATCTGCACAGGGACATTTTCTCTTCCCAGGGGGATTATGGGAAACAAGCACATTGGTAAACAGAAGAGTCACTGGAATTATTTGTAGGAAATGTAGTCCCTTTGCTGGCTGCCAAAGGTTGAGCTTTACTAACAAAACATTTTTGCCTTTTATAGATAGATCAAACATTAAGGGAAAGAAAGTGTTTATAATAAATACGAGGGAAAAGTTGTGGTTTGCTCTGTACTTTTAAAAATAATTTTCATGGGTGAGTAGGTATCGGGGGGGGCAATTTACTCTGATTTAAGATATGTGTTTGTAATATCCTTACTACATCTTTTAGGGCAACTTTTAATTCATTCTTTCTGTGAAGTAAACAAAAATCTACTAAAATGCCCAGGATCACATACAGCAGCATATTGATGTAAATGTCATGTATTCCGTCTGAAGTAGCACTGTATTATCTTGGTGCCAAGGCTCTGGATTTTTAACAATTCAGTTGATGTTTTAATTCCAATTATGGTTTTTGTGGCCAGACGCTGAAATGATTATGCCCAAAATTCCCATCCAAGCTGGTGGGAATCTCATGTGTGCAAGTTTTGCAGGCTCGGGGGCATAACCACACACAGGCTGTTTGCAGTGCAGCTTTCACCGGCTCCTTCGCACTCAGCCCTTTGCAAGGCAGCGAAGGAGGAAACGGGGAGCCTCTGCCGCTGCCCCTGCTCTGGGTGTTTGGGGAAAGGCACGGAGAGAAGACAAGTGCAGGATGCAGCCGGTGCTGCGGGGAGCCGGGAATGTTCTGGAAGCAGCACTTTCGATGTGCCTGCCCGGCAGGGCTGTGTGCCTGTGCCCTCCTCAGCCACGCTCGGCTCCTTCCCTCTTCCGCCACCTGAGCCTCCGGTGCCTCCCACAACCTCCCTCCCGCTCCATCCCTCCACTCTGATTTCCTCCATATTGCCTTCGAGCTCATTCCCTTCAGAAAAACTTGAAAATCTGCTTTGCTCTCTCTGCACCACAGTGCTGTGCTTCCGGGACAGATGTGTTTTCCCGATCCGTGTGTTGTGTCTGTCTTGACTGAAGGACGGGGAGGTCAGGAGCTGCTGACCACTGCTTAGGGCAGTGGGATTCATTCCTGTTTGCTCCTTAAGGTTTGCCTTGATAAACTCAAATCATACTTAGCTACAGCAAAAGTCAAGAATTAATGTGTCTCCACTCCTGTTTTTATTTTGCCTTTATATGCTGGATTACACAGTAGCTTGTTCTGACCCTGGCAGTATTATCAAATTTGAATTATTTCTGTTTAATTTCTTTCAATGACTACGGAAACGATCTGCAACAATCATGCAAAATGCTACGATTTCAAGTGTTTCTGCGATGTTTAGGACTGTTGCTGTGGAATGTTGTTCCTTAATTCTTAGCTGTTAACTTTTATGAGGGATATAGCCATTGAAATGTGTGGCAGGGATTCTGTCACACAGGAAGTATTCTGTATTTTCTTAATGAATAATTATTGAATGTCTCTTTTATTTTGATTTATCTCAACAATATATCTGTCTGCAGTTCCCCCTCCCTCCCCACCCGAAAATGAATAGCCCTGCTGTTGAAACGGGAGAAAGTATGTTTCTACCTCTCGAAAACAGAACTAAAAATACCTGCTTGACCTGTGGGCTTTCAGACAGCTCGCACTTGTGGTTAGCACGAGCCCCCCTGCCGAGATCAAAGGCTGGCCCCATCCTGCTTGAACCACCGCTGTCAGTACCTTGTTGTTAGGCAAAAAGTAAGAGAGCGTTCCCCTCTGCTGTGGAAAAGCAATGTTTATTTGATCTTGGCCCTCTTCTGAATAATTTCGCTAAATCTAATTGCTCTTGATGTTTTACCCAGTACATCGTGGGCTTTTTCAGAAGTAGCTCTTTACGCAATGGGTGAAGCTTCAGAATACAGTAAGGACCACTTCAAATATCTCTCATCAAGGCAAAGAACTCTAGATAGATTACTGCAGATCAATCTGTATAAACCCTGCATAAACACTGAAGCTCTTTTAAGTTAAAATGTACTTTACAAAACCCTTATGTAGTGAAAGGTGAAATGCTCTGCAATTATTAAGAGAGTTATCATGTGAAAAGAGGAAGAGAGGGCTGTTAAATTCGCTGGCTGCTGTCAATTTATGATGAAACAAAACGTATTATTAAATTCTTTCCAGTATGTTTATTACCATACATTAAGACTTTATGTTACCACAACGGGAACTTCCTGCATGTCAAGCACCAGCCCTGGCTCTGAGAGCAACGGTGCCGTTCCTGCCGTGTGTTGCTTGAGTGAAATCAGGAAACTTGACTTCTACTGCTGTGGAAGGCTTTGCGGTGGCTGTGCCTTTCGGCTGCTCTCACACTCCTGCTGCCGTGCAAACGAGTTACAAACCTTGCTGCGCACCTCTAAGAGGTTTCCCAGTGAAGCCACGAAGGGAATGACCGCTGGCAGGTGTTTTTCAAGCAGGAATCTCTGAAAACTGCGAATGTGCTTCCCTGCTGAGCTGGCCGTGTATGAGCACACAGCAGGTGACGGGCAGGGGGATGTGAGATGCCTCCCTGCGCTGTGAGACCGGAGCGCTTGGGAAATCCAACATTCCTCCAACGTTCACGGCTGGTTTGATGGGTGCCATCCCTCTGTGGGTGCACGAGGAGAGGAAAACCTCTGTGTTTCCTGTCATACACTTGTTTAAAATCGCTCCTTCCTGACCCTTCAGACACCACGCCAGCATCAGTGATGACGTTCCAAGGAATCCGTGTGTGGGTGCTCTGGGCAGGTTCAGAGCACAAAGGGGCAGTGACACATTGTGTCCCTTGGGCAAGGGGACAGCAGCTGCTCAAGCACCATTTGTCCCCTCCCTCCCATCACCTTTGCTGCAGCCAAAGAGGCTGCTCAGTTCGGTGGGTGTCGGGGAGTTGATGTTTGGGGAGGAGAGCGAGCAGCAGCGATCTCTCCTGCTGTCAGCCCCAGCTCTCAGCAGCTGCACCAGTAAAACCACCACAAAGTGAGGAAGGGCTTTGGGGTCCACCTCACACCTCGCCCTCCTTGAGACAGAAGTGGGCTCAGCCCCTGCCTTCATTTTCGCTTCCCTGTAGGTATTGGGGGGCAACAGCCAAGAGCATGGAGAAAGAGCGGGGGCTGCTCTGAGGTCAGCTTCAGCCGCTTCACTGCAAATGGCTTCACTTGGAACTCACCTGGCCCTTGAGCCCTTTGCTTAACTTTTCCCCAACTCCACTTCTCACCCCTAGCTGTGATTTTTCTCCCCACGTTCTCTCATTTCATGGAGCTGCCTCCCAAGGCCCTTTCTCCAGCCCCCAGCTGGTTTTTAGCTGGCAAACATTCCCAGCTTTCCTACTCTCCCGAAGACAGTTGTGCTGTAAGTGTGTGGTTTATCAATAAGGGGATGTTCTCTCTCTGTGCTGTGACAGTGCCGGGAGAGCGGATTTCACGAGAATGGGGCGCTGGCCTGGCTGGGCCCCACTTCTGGACCACGAAGCTGCCTGGGCTCTGGCCGTGTCCAGAGCTTGGGGCACAAGCAGATCTTTTGCTGCTTTGTGACCTCTGCGGAAAAGAAAACTCTTGCCGGCACTGAGCCTGTCTATTTAATGAGTAAAGGAATTCAGATCAATAAAAGAAAATAGCAGCGGATCTGGAGGAATTCCCCAGGGCCAGAGGCATCATCTCACATCCTCGTACACAAATTTGCTTTTGTGTAGTTCAAGAAGAGCTTTTCCACTGGTGCTGGAGTCTGGACCTGGTTCTTCCTCTCCACTGCCCAAGGCACAAGCTCTGTCTGGGCTTGGCCTCTCCTCAGGACTGAATTTTGTTCTGACGTGATGAAGTGATCCCTCCTCGTGCACTCCTGTCACTTTCACCTTCCCATTTCATTTGATGGGAGATTTGTAAAGACAGAGCTCCTCCGGTCATCATCCTTGGCATTTATTTCAACATTAGATAGAATTTGTGATTAAAATCACGGCTCTGACACATTAAACCAAAGTTCAGTGTGAAAAAAGCAGCTTTATAAGTGTTATGATGAGTTCCTTTATTTCTTGGTTTTTCAAAGCTCCTCCCCAAAAAAACTTTTTAGTTTAAAGACTTTAAATTCAAAACATTTATTAATAATGTAAAGGGCTGCCTGCCACTCAAAAGCTGTAAAGAAACTCTAAAATCAAAGTGAAATAGTTTCCTCATCAAAGCAAAAAGAATTCCAACTACAACTTTGGTCCAAGCTTTGGTGGTGCTTTGCTGTGTTTTTAAGCCCACTTACTGAATCCCTACCAGAGTCAGTCCTCAACACACAAATTTTCCGTCTGTCTCAGCTGGTCACTATTGACCTGGGTGATGCCAAGTACTACATTTTAAATTTTCTGGATTGTGTTTCTAGTTATAATATTGACTTGTATGTGAGTTTCAAGAAATCAGTTATGTCAAGCTTTTTAAAAACTCTTCAATTCCTGGTGCTTTAAAATATGAGTTACCTGGGGAGAAACACCTTCACTCCCTGGAAACCTGCAGCTTCCATAGGGCTCTTAAAGCCCTGTGGCTTCAAATTCAAATCCGGATTTTCAAATCTTGCTGGATTTGGAGGCGGTGCCTTTGCGAAACACCACATTTGATCCGTGTGTAACGGGGGCGAGACATCTGTGCCTCGGCACTGACCGAGTTCGGGACCTTTGGGCGGGTGGGCCCTGGCGGGCACAGCCCGGCTCAGGCTCCTTCCCTCGGGCTCTGACCAAGCGCCTTCCCCTAGAGCCCTTGGCGAGTCGCAGCCGGGATCGCATTGCAACGAAACAACCTCAAAACAAAAAGGTGGCTGGCAAAATGTTTTCCCTTGGTGGAAACGAGCATCAAATTACGTTTCACTGCTGTTTGTTTGCTTTGGAAGGGGGCTGGGGATTTTCACCTTGTCCTTAGGGCAGCAATTCGCTCACCTTACACTTTCAAGCACTGAAAACATTTGTTCAGATTACTGCGTTTTCATTTGATTTGCTCTCTTGTTTATATAGAGGTTGCTTTTACGTGAAATCCAGTATAATTATTGACACAATTTGTTCTGCACTGTAGATCATATCAAACTGGCTGGGACATAGAGCAGAAAATTGGTTTTCTTGGTTGCCTTGGGTCCCTAAACCCGTATCCACATCAGGTGAGCGAGTGGATGTACCGAGCTCGTGAAACCAACGCCTGACGTGCTGACAGAAGCTCCAGTCACTGTCTCTGGGAGTGGATCCAAACGGATCTCACCCAACTGAGGCTCCTCAGCAAAAGAAATGCTGTTCTAGCTGGTGGCCACGGGAAACTCCAGTGCAGGGGACAGAGAGAAGGGAGGGCTGGGAGGGTCAGGAGAGGAACCTGGGCAAGTGCAGGGGATGCCCAAGGGTGAACTCAGTGGGAACCCTGAGGATGCAGTTTGTGGCAAGATTTCAGTGGTGGAACCCGCTGGGGGAGATTGGGGTCTGCAGGAACGGGAACAAGGAGGGGTCAGGAACCAGGCAGAGAAGGGCAGGGCTGGCGGCTGCTCTGCCGTATCATCACCAGCTTTTTATGCAGTAACGAAATTAAAATGCTGGGGCGCTTTTCACGTAGTTCTGTTGTGAATAGTGACGTGAAATTAATTCCAGCCATTTACGAATGGCTGAAAACATCTATTCCTGAGTCCAGCAACAGTTAAACTCCGAGCTGGCATTTTGTGAAGACGTTTTTTTAATTTGTGCCTCTCTTTGTGACCTGCAAGAACAGTGGGAATCATCCAAATGAATTTCCAGCACCAGGCTTCCTGTTTACATTGTTCAGGGGTAGTTCCAGCTTGTTAACATGGACTTGCTGTTCGCGGCTAATGATACAATTGAGTCATCTCTGTGCAGTTCTCAGCCATTTAAAACTGTCGTAAAATAACCCAAATAATGGGATGATCAAAGCAGTGCAGCCGACTCTGCATGAGAGTGTGACTGCAGCATTTGCAACCATTACTGTGGAGTACTATAAATATATTCAGCGTAGCACAAAAGAGAGACTCAGGTTACAAAAACTACAGTTCAGACCAGGACAGAATCATAAAATAAATATTCAGCCATGCTTGAGGTCCTTGAATATTCCCCTGATCGCCTTTGGGTGCCTGTGATGTGCCCAATTCCCAGGGAACAGGTACCCAGCTCTTGTTTGAGAACGAGGATTCATTAAAGCATCGCAAGTCAAGCGTATGAAAAGGGAGATACAAGGAATGATTAGAAGCCTTTGCTGGGTTTTGTTGTTTTGGTCTTTTTTCCCCTTCCAGTTGGTTGCTTAAAACAGGTGATTTCTGGTTTCTTTGTGAGGGCTGTGATACACATGTTTTGCTGGGTCTGGATGATTTCAGAAAGTGTTTTATTTTCCATGAAAAGCTTTTACTTGTCATTGCACAGACTGTTGCATAAGTCAATGATAAATCAAACTAATATATTTTAAAAACGAAGCATTAGGAGTTGTTATAGTTTAAAAGAATTCACAAAAAAGCACAAGGGCTGACTTTTTATCACCTCTCCTTTGAGACCCAGTTTATTTCATCACTGATGTGAAGCATGTAGTACAAAACAAGACGACCTGTTTTCATCCTTGCTACAATTCCACTCAAGTGAAAAGCCTTGTGCCAGGAATGAATTCGTCCCTATGTAAAAAAGGTCTTCACTCCTCCCAAGAGGAGGCTGCAACTGGCTTCTGTCTGTTTCCATCAACTCTCTTTATCTCACATCAAGGGCAGCTGATTGAACACAAGGAATTCCTGATCTGAGTCACTTGTCATTCCAGCTCTTCTGGTTGAGGCTACGGCGTTTCCAGCTTTGTTTGGCAAAGCCAAAATGAGCTCGTTTGGCACGCCCAGCCTCTGAGAGCAAAGCTGGCAACCGACCCACAGGGGCTCAACTTCTGTGTGGGACAAACAACGTGAAGGGTTTGGAGATGTGAATATAAAGAAATCCTAATTCTGGTGTTTTCTTCTAAATCCGTTTGATGTGTTGGGATGGATCTCCCATGCTTCACTCAGGAAGCGCTGCAGACTAGGGCGCAGCAGCATGCCAGAAATCAAAGAAAGGACAGCATGGCTTTTAGATTCTAGTGAGCCTTTGGATGAAGGGGTTTTTGATTGGTGTGTCCTCCAGAACAGTAGTGGCTGCAGAGCTCTCTCAGCAAATAAATTACAGTTATTTTGTAGACGCGAAAGTGATGGGTACTGAAATGCTTCCTCACTAGCTTTTATAGACATATATTTAACAATTTTATAGCTATTTTCCGTTACAGGAAAGTTTGCTTCTCTAAAGAAGTGGAGTTCTTGTAGCTTTCTCTGGATCTTATCACAGAAATTCTTTGAATGTAACCCAGAGGCAGACTTTTAGTTTAATTCCTGGCCATCAGTAGAGGTTCAGTAGAGGCAGAGTGTGCCTTTTATTTTAATGATCATACAAGAGAAGCAGGAGACAGGAAACATGTAACATGACTGCAGACATTTTCCTTGTCACTTCTCCATCAGTTTCATTTCTTGGCATAGTGAGAACTCTGCCAAAAGCCTCTGAGAAAAGCTGTCGCTGCTGCTTGCCAGAGTCAGACTCTGACAGTGTCTGAAAGGGACATTGCTTAAAGTTAGTGGGTGAGAAGAGCTGCCAAAATGCTCAGTACTGTAATTTATTTCAAGCTGAGTTCAGGATTTTAGAAGGAAAATAAGTGATCTAAATCAAGCTGGGGTGATAAATCCTGTAAGTCTGCAAGAGATCTGAATAATTTTTGTGTTTTCCTTGAGAGCGGCGTTGGGAAGTGCAGATGTGAGGGTCGTTATCCTAATGACACTGCAGAATTCTGGGCGCTCACAGGAGCTTTCTCACACAGTCAGACTGTCTTGGGAGAATCTCATTTGCTGCTGAGGTATAATACCAAACAAATGCTTTTCATTAAGGAGCTGCATGAAACAGGATCAGTCTAACAAGAGGACCAGGCCTTTGAAATGTAAACAAAGTGGCTCCTCGAGGTAACATCCTCTGCCTTTAATTGAATCTGCCCTGAAAACAGCAGTTTCCTTGGCAGAAGAAAACAAACTTTTACTGGCACACGGCTTCCCCCTCCAGCTTCTACCTGACCAAATTTGCCACCAGGGAGCTTGCAAGAAAATGAGTATTTTTCCTAGGTGTTGTTAAACCTTATGCTGCTGTCACAACATTTGAGCTCAGCTGACGGGTGCAAGGTGTGAATTTGAGGCTCTGAACTGCAGCAGCTCTGTTGGAGCAGCAGCTGTGGGCCTTTGCACCATCACCTGCTCTCTGCAAGGTGAGCGCCTCTTGGACACAGTTTTGGCCTTTTTAAGCTTTGACTTCCTGGCCCTTTCCTGTGCACTTTCCCGTGCACTTTCCCAGCATCACAGCACAAGTTTCAGTGGAAAAACAAACATCTGGCTTGGCACTCATGTTCCTTCGCTAATACAGTCATCAAAGAAACACGTTTTTTGTCTAGAAGGAATTAGAAACACCCAGAGGTAAAAGATCCCATGACGTTTCTATTAATTTCTCTTAGGAAAGAACGCCTGCTAAATTTACCAGTCATGAAGTGCAAAACTTTACACACTAGGAAATCAGCAGCAACCCTAAAAAACTTCCTTTTCCCCCCCTCTTTTTCCTGGATACTGTTATTTTCTATGTTTTTTAGAAGGGTAAAAGATTGCTTACCCTGTGGAGAATAATTACTGAAGTCAGTGAAAAGCCTCCAAAGTGCATTAAATAAAATTTAAACCTTCAGTGAAGGTATTTCAGAAATATAATTTCTAAGTTTAGTCTCATCAACTGCAGCTTTCTCTTTTGTGGGGATTTTTATTCAGAGTGCAATAAACACTCCAAGCTCTAAGCCTTGGTGAAGAATGTGTTTTGACTAATTTTAGTTTTATGGGTGTCACTTAAGAATACCATGTGTCTCCATGTCAGGAGCTGCTTCTTTGTACTTTGTGGCCTCGTGGTTCCCAGCTTGTCAGCCCAGGGCTGGTTTTCTCTGTTTGAGCCCTGTCTAATGTTTATTGGAGATTTTACACCTGGGCCGTGAAAGCTCCCGAACAAACGGGGGCTGATTTCAGGCACAACATCCTCAGAATTTCTGTTTGAGCCTTGGGCTCCTGGGTAAGCAACAGAAGGGCTCATGCCAAACCTGACAATGAATTCAAAAAACCATCTAGAACGAAACCCAAATCCCCAACCATGTAACGGGAAGAGATTTTCCCGGCATTTTGTTTCTGCTCCCTGCCATGGTTTACATCCCATTATAGACGTGAATGTGCTTCCCCCTGCCTTTAAGTCTGCAAAGTCTTGGAACCAATTTTCTACTTTTTGGTAGCTTCATACTAAACCCAAGAGCTTTCCTGAGCAGATTGGGAGAACAGTTTAGGAAATGTGATTTGCAGTTGGAACTTAAACTGAGGGTGAAGCAAAATCCTTGCTGTGTGTGTCCTACACTTGCGTGCAAAGGGGCTTCCTTGGAGCACTGCCTGTTCTGCAGGGATGGGGACTCGAACAGGGAAAGCCCGCAGAAAACAGAAGGTTCTTAGAGGAAAGAAAGAGAGAAAATGACTGAACATTCACAGCACTGTGGGAAGCACTGCCCAGGAATCTCTGCCTCGCTGCGAGAGCGAGAGCAGGCAGAACGTGCCCTCTGTGCTGGGAGCTGCGGTGCCTTTGAGGCCGAGCTGAGCCGAGGCAGGTGCACGGCTTTCCTGCACGGCAGCTCGGGCTGACCCCACACTGCTCACTCCTGCTTGCCTCTCACGCCTGCCCTGCCCGCTCAGTGCCCCTTTTCTGAGCAGGAAGGGAGCCCAGGGCGTGCACCCCGCACGTGTGCGCGCTCAGCAGCTCCCTGGAGCTGCCACAGCCACCAAGCAGCCCCGCAGATCCAAACAAATCTTGCTCCTGCCCAAGCATCCTGGGGCAGCGCTCCTGGAGCGCTGTGTGGAGCTGCAGCTCTGGAGCAGGACACCTCCATGGCAGCTCTGTGCGCGCACTGGGGGAAGGGGATGATCAAAGGAGATGATGATCAAGGATCTTATTTCTCTGCCTTATCTAGTTCTTGTTGCTACATAAATAATGCAAATATGAGTGCAGTCACAGGGATCCCAGTCTTCCCCCAGCTATGAATACATTCTAATAGATTTAGTCAATTATAGCAAAGATACCAAAATGACAGAAGTCTTTATTTATTACAGCAGAGCTTCTACAACAATTAAAAAGCTCCACTCAACCTAAATTCTTCTTTGAACGGTTTATTGTATAAATGCTAAGCTTTGTACCGTTCTGGGGCCTGAATTAAAACCATCCGTTGGGCGGTGGCGTTTCTGGAGAGAATGGGAAGGTGGGCAGCTTGAAAGGAAAGAACAAAGTCATGGTTGCAGTGGCTTTAATTTGTTAAAGATCTTGTTAGGGCCGTAAAACTTTACCAGGTACTGAAGTTGCTTAGCTTAAGGAGGGAGGTCTGGTCTGGCCGTTCATACCGAGAGGTTGTTTCAGCTCCCAGCCTTGAGGTTTATGGGCTGTCGTGTATTGAGCTGGTCCTGAGCCAGGAGTTTATTGACCATTTTGAGAGTTTGAGGTTGCCTTTCCTCTCCTTTCTGCCTTACATTATTAGCAACTACTGGAACCTGAACCAGTTCGATCAAATCTGTAGCAGCATCTTGTATACTCTTTCGGAAGAGAGAAAAGGTTTTGTTTTCTTTCTCTACCATGTAATAATTCAAAAGAACAAAGCAGTCAGGAAGCAGAGTATTCTTTCCTTCTTCTAAGCACCATCTCCTTCTAATAACATGCTTAATATCTCCAGCATTCATCAAAGGATTATTTAAAAGAAACAGAGCCTGTAGGTGTGATGCTAATTACACATGTGAAGATGGATGTTATGCCAGGGCTAAGTGTCTGGATTACTGGTGATGAATGTGAGAGGGTAAGGCAAAGCCAAGGCCACACCAGGAAAACTTTTCTTTTGCATCTCAGCTTGCTCTTGGGCAATTGCACTCGCAGAGTTCACAAACAGACATTTGTCACACTCTGAGGTGGACATTTATAGGCTCTGAGCTGTAGGCAGTTCCAGGAAATGAAGAGGCCATCATTTCAGCAGTTTGGATAAAGCCCAGAGGCACAACTCCCTACAGACACGGGTAGGACACTGAGTCCAATTCCGTAAAAATAAAACATTTGCGCAGGGACAGATGCAGAGACGCAGCCTGACAGTGCTAGCTCCTCAGAAATGTACTGGGTTTTGGATCAATTTTCCTGTTAAATGTCGTGAAAAGAGCATTCTCTCACGAGCAATGCCCACAAGTGCCAGTGGTGGGGCTCAGTCCTGCCTGCTGGAGCAGGGCTGTGTTTGGCTCCTTGCAGCTCCGTGATGAGGAGAGCTGCAGGGAGTGGGCAAAATGCAGCAAGTGCGCTCGGCCACAATGAGCGTCCTCTGCTTGCAAGGAGCTCCTCACTGGTGAGAAAATAATCCAGCGAGCTTTTTCAGTTTTCCAGGAGCTCTTACAAGTTTCTTGAAAACAGTTCACAGCCAGTTGGAGCAAATAGAAAGAGAAATCTCAGAAAACTGATGGAAAAAAAAAAAAATTAGCAACTTCAGAGCAGTTGATATCTGGCCTTTGGAGTGCAGTGAATGGATGGCTTTTCCTAAATTCATGCCTTTGGCAACTGCACTGGCTTCAGAGAATTTACAGGAAAAGGGAGTTTGAGCCATTGTTTAGTTCATCTTGCACTGGCATCCTAAGCTGCCACTCTGGTTCCCTTGTCACCTGTGTGTAAAGAATCTGACAGTCTGTATTTAAAGGATTATTAATAAGATTTTTAAATTACACTTGTGCTTGAATGAACTAAATGCTTCCACATGACAAATTGATATGAATGGTTTTAATAAACAGAAAATGAGAAGTAGGTTCATCTGCCTCTGGGGGCTTAGCTGGCTCCATTCATTCTTCTTATTAAACCTTGTCTGTATGGCCCTGCTGTTTGCCTTGATTGATTGCTTGACTCAGCCCATAACCTTGGGTTTCTCCTGAGCTACCATTTTGGAGGGCAGGGAGGTCCGAGGCTCGAAGTGTCTCCACTAACAATTAACAGATTAACAGAGACTCCACGGAGCAAAACTTCCCTTGGCCACAGCAAACTGTTTCTCAAGGGAGAATGGACAGCAGCAGATGAGTCAGAGCTCCTACAGCTCAGATTGTATT
Organism: Dasyornis broadbenti; assembly: GCA_013397935.1. NCBI lineage: Eukaryota > Metazoa > Chordata > Aves > Passeriformes > Dasyornithidae > Dasyornis > Dasyornis broadbenti. Next base: position 678,462 of record VZRN01000988.1, on the reverse strand, counting down.
TTGCCAGCATAAAATGCTTCCACTTAATTCAGCTGGCAAGAGATTAGAAGCTAAACAAAATTAAGCCTGCACTTCTTTTCTTTCCCTCTTAAAAAAACCCCCAAACAGCCCAAATAATGTAATACAACAGCAATAAAATCAAACTGAACTACAGAAACAAGAGCAAGTATTCCTCGCTCCTTTCCCCTGTTGCAGACAACCCCACTGCATAGAGCAGGCTTTTGTTTGCGATAAATGCTGTGAAGTTTCTGACCCATGCCAGCAAGCATTCGTCACAAGAGCGAAGGAGGGATGTGTCCATGCTCTGACTTAGCTTGGACAGAGCCTTTTATAAACACTTGTTCTAGAATGGAAAGATCCTGCAGGAATGCCTGGGGCAAGTAGAAACGGGGAGAGGATGGTAACTATATTATTTCACAGGTTTGACATGGCAAAGTAAAATTGAAAGGAAGTAACCAATCTGATGCTAAAACTGTGTTTACTCCAGTAATATAAATTATCATCTAATTGAATTTCAAGTTGAATTTTTAATAAACCCAAAGCCAAGGATAGTGAAAACAAAAGCGAATTCTACAGTCCATAACTGAACAAAATTAGGATTGCTGGAGCAAATTCCCATTTATGCCATGGACTTTGAATGGCTGCTTTTCAATATATTCTGGTTTAGAGACAGAATATAAGAGGGCCCCTATTTCTTATGGTGAAATTCCCCACTGTGCATCCCCTTGGTGTTACTTTGAAAGCGTAAGGAATGGCCAGGCCTCGCTCAGGCCCTTACAGAGAGATGATGTGGATTTACAGTGGGTGAGCTGTGCCTGAACTCCATTAGACAATTCCAGAGAACAAATGGCGTGAGTTGGGTTCTCCTGTCACATCAGGACAGGTGCAGGTCTGTGTCACTGCAGTGGAGGCTGAACTGTCCCACCCAACTGAAGGGACCGATGCTGATTACGGAGGAGGAAGGTACACCCTAACGAGCTCAGATATTGATCTAAATATTGATCAGATGGATGACCTGTGACTGATGGCAACTGTGGAAACTCTAGATTCCTTAAATCTTATCCATAGACTGAGATAAAGACACTGCTTTTCCTACAGGTCATCAGAGATAAGCACCTGTCCTAAGCCAAGCGTCACCGACAGAGATTCTTGTTTCCTTCTCACAAACTCCTCTGTAGCCCCTAAGGGCTGCTGAGTGCCCTGCTTTTTGGATCTGACTCTCACCCTTGAGGTGTGGGGTCACTGTAGGCTCCAGGGCTGCACTGGAACAAAGTCCTGACCTGGTGTGAGTCAGCGGAGTTCTGAGGTTGACTTCTATGACAGAAAATTTGGCCTCTTTTGTCTGAAATACATCCCGGCTCCTCAGGAGGGTCCTGCCCGGGGAGCTTGCAGTGCTTGGTTGACACCGCCCTTGGGTCTGCTCCTTCGTTATGCTGGGACAAAGAAAACATCAAATGCTACGAAATCAGAAGTGCAGTGTTGTACACTCCTAACACACTCATGATATATGGGAGCGCGTGATGAAGCGAGAGGCGAGAAGCGAGAGTCGCAGGCAGACTGCAAAGAAGTACCTTGGAATCGAAATCACTACGAGTGAGGGCTTTGGCACCTGGGTGGTCGTTTGCCAGCCAATGCAGTGGAACGTTACAATGGAAAAAATGACAACATCAAGATTGTTGTGACAATGTCTGATTGTTATTTGCGTGTAACTTAAGGAGTAACCCAATCTTCTGTGCTCACAGACATCAAAGAAACAAGGAAGCAGTGTTTCCACAGAGGGCAGTTTTATAATTTCCAGACTGTCCTTCTTTTAGTACAAATTTGTACAAACCATCATTAATTCTGTGTATAAGGCACATGTTCAGTACAGCTCATTTGCCTTCTCTTCATGACTTTTCTCCTCTAACCTTCTTTACATCCATTGGTCTCGCCTTCTTTATCTGAGATCACCTAGAGCTGTGTCATGTGACACAATTCCATTAAACCCACGTAAAGAAATGTAGTTCAGTTACCACATGGTGAGATAAATGAAACTGTGCTTTCAGAGCTCTGTCTGTGCAAGGTAGTGACCAACTATTTTCAAAACAGTGTCCTGCCCTTTTAAAATTGTATTTACCAGTTTCAAGCTGCAAACCACTTTAATAAGCACGACATAATCAATCCCAGACTAGCCAGAGCTTCAAGTATCTACAAGTAGTTCACCCTTACCAACAGACCCTGTAGGCATTTCAGTGCCTGACACACGTGCACTGAGGTGTTTATTTATAAAACACACATGGCTGTACACACGCTACGGGCATCTACGTGAGAGTGTTTAGGTAAACAGGTAATCCAGTTGGCCCTTTTACTGTTGATGTGGAAATAAATCTGCCTCCAAGAACAGGCTTTCCATGGATAAAGGCTGAGCAGATCAGCTGTGGGGGTAGAAAAGAGCCTTGGGTTTGAGGGGATGTGTTGTGTATGTAGAGACACGGGGAAATGTCGCTGGGCTTCAAACCTGTGCAACAGGAACACACACGGACAGCGATCACACGCATGTGCAGGTGTCACACACACGTGCAGGTGTCACACACACATATCATACACACAGGTGTCACACACACACACACGTACAGTGTCACACACACGTGTACAGGTGTCACACACACGTGCAGGTGTCACACACACATATCATACACACAGGTGTCACACACACAGACAGGTGTCACACACACATATACACACAGGTATCATACACACACATATCATACACACAGGTATCACACACACACACAGAGGTATCACATACACACACACATACACACACGCACACACACGCAGATACACACACGCACACACACGCGCACATGCACAGACACACACGCTCACACAGATACACACAGATACACACATACACACACACAGACACACGCACGCACGCAGATACACGCACGCACAGACACACATGCGCACACACATGCACACACATGCGCACACACATGCACACACATGCACGCACACACAGATACACGCACACACACACACAGACACACACACACATGCGCACACACACATGCGCACACACACACAGACGCTTTAAAGCACAGCCTTGCCTTGGCAGAGAAGGCACTTGTGAGAGCGGACTGGCACACCCACCAGGAACAAAGCTGAAACAGGCCCTGTCAGCTGCCCCGGGCCATTACATAAGAATAAAAGATTGCAAGGTGTGCTGTGGGGATGATTCATTTACCTGAGGCTCAGACCAGGTGCTCTGCAATTAACTGCATTAACCTGCAGCTGGAGTGAGTTCAGAGCGAAGGTTAGCTATTCTCAGTTCAATTGGTTTAAAATCTGTACTGGGGATTATATTCAGTTATTTATATGGCTGGGGGGGTTTTTTGTTTGTTTTTGGCTTCTTTTTCTGTCTGGTTCTGTTGAGAGGATAAAAAAAAAGGGGAGTGCTGTCTGTATGTTGAGGTCTAATAATATTTAATGCAGCAATTCTCCTTCTAAAGTTAGAGGGAGGAACCACAAAATGACATTTAAAGTTAGGATGACATTTATTTGGAATATCCGCCGCCTTGGAGTAGGTGGAGGGAGAGAGATGGCTTTGAAAAGAAGAATGCTTACAGGGATAACCCTTTTCAGTTTTACAGAACATGGCAGGGCTTAAAAAATGTGCCTGCCTTAGCACACGGACAGACTACATGATCTCTTTTGAAATCTGCACAGGATCTTTTTACCCGCTGGGTTTAATTTCAGAATCCAGTACAGTCATTAAAGAAAATAAAATTATGTTTGTTCTTTCATCTGGAGCACAGAGCAGTATCAATTTTTCATTCCCTCCTCCTTTGCATTCCCACTTCCAAAAAAAAAAAAAAAGATGTATGGATGGAGGAATTCACCCTGTAGCTCCCCTAAAATTTCTGGTCTTCAGCAGCTGCTTTGAATTGGTTGTGCATACTTGGTTGCCTAATGTGTGCAGCACGTAACACCGATCCCGTGCTCTCCTGCAGGAGATGGCCAGACCCCAGCGCCGTGTGCACTGAACTTGCCGTGAGTCCAGAAACGCCTGGCAGGGCCTTCCCAAACGCCTGCATGTTCTGCTCACTCTCGTGGAGTGATGCTGCTTCCCAACACGGCTGTGGCCGAGCACTTCCTGCTCTCAGCCATCGAGCACAATATTCTTCATTCAAAGACAGGGAAAACACAAAGTTAGACAAGGGGCTGGAGGACGCAGACATTTTCCAGCAATAATCTCTCATTGCACTTCAACCGTGCTGCTGTCTGTGCATTGCCTCTGCAGATACAAGTCTTTCAGACAAAGCAGGTCTTTCCTCCCACTGTGTTTTAATCACTTCCATATAATAACAATTTAAATAGGAAAAAAAGACCTCTGAACATCTAAGAGCGATTAAATGTAACACTTCCTCCTCATATTTCACCCTGGTGCAACTCCACCGCACAGGAAAGTTTTCAGTGCCTTGCTCTGCACCACGCTGGCAGTTTGTGGGTTTGAGCCAGATGGATTCTCAGTGGAATGCTTGAACATTTCTATCAAATTCCTGCTTCGGCATGGGAAGCACAGGCTTGTCCTGTTCTGTGTGACGAGGGCAAAAGAAGAGATTGGATTTGGTGATGTTCAGATGGGCTGTGGTTCAGGCTGTGAGCGAATGTGGGGCTGAATCAGCCAACAGACCCTGGCCCAAACACAGCCTGAGGGGCTCTCTGGCCCCGCAGCCTGACTTCAGAGAGGAGAGGCTCCCAAACAATTGGTTTCCCTCATCAGGTGAGGGAAAGACTGGACTAAAACCACACCAGCCGTGACTTTTGGAGAGAATCAACTCTTACACGTGATCTTTATGCTCATGTGGTGAAATGTGACATGCCTGCCTTCCCTGGCTCTGTCTCTCCTGTGCCTCTCGCGTGCAACACACACAAAGCATCTCTTTTTGGTGATCTGGAAATAATAAATAGCATTCCAAACAAGGGCATTTCCATTTCTCACTTTTCATGCTTCCTTCGGAGAACGTGTGATTGCCATCACACTCTTAAAATCCAAATGCCAGATGGGGAATGTCCAAGGGCAGCGTCGAGCACTGATTAAACCCACATCAGACATTCCTGGTACCTGAGAATGTAAAAAGGATCAGCAGGTCAGGCCAAACGCCCATCCAGCAGGAGATCCCGTCTCTGCCAGTGCAGCAGAGGGGTAGAACACAAAGCTCTGGTGGTTTTGGTACGTCCTCAATCCATCAGCAAATATCGGGGGAACAACATCTTCCTGTGGGGAACATCATGTACACAGGGGAACCTTTGAACTGCTACATTTCAGTTCAGATCTGAACTGTGCTGAGGGTTGCTAAAGGTTAAAATTGATGCCGTTATTAACCCATGCACATAAAAGTTACCTCAAGGCAGCAGTATGAATGAGTGAGAAGATACGAGGGCTCATGTAGACAGGACGGGAATTTCAGTTTGTGTCCCAAATAGTCTTGAACCCATTGGTTGGGTTGATGATCCCAGAGGCCTTTGCTGACCTTAACAATCCCATGATCCTGTGATTCCCACGGATCACCGCTGCAGGATCACCGCTGTGTCAGCTGCCCCTGCAGGACACTTGAGAGTTACTGATACAAGCAAAGTTCCCTTCTTCTTGCACGGGACAAACGCACAGACATTGCCAAGTGAGGCACTGTAAAAGTACAAATCTGTCTTCTGACATGAAAAAGAGCACAGAAATACGAGCCAAATAGGAAAGGGTTTGGAAGGATAAAGAGAACTGAGTCATGCACTGCATCCCACGTTGTGCTGCTGACCACGATGGCACAAACAGGAGCTCCTCGTCAGCTCTGTGCTCCGGACCCTTCTCTGGACAGGCTGCAGCCCCTCAGGGTCATTCTGGTCCTGAGGAGCCCAAAGCTGGGCCCAGGATTTGAGGGGTGGTGCAGAGGGCCCGTCACTGCCCCAGTGCTGCTGCAAACCACCCGGGCACCCAAAATCACCGGGGGTGGAGATTCTCCTGTAGCAGAGCGGTTCATTTTGTCCCAGTCCAACAGTCAGAGAGTATTCCTTCTCTCCTTTTGCATCACCCAGGCGGGACACAAGCGTTATGGGTTCTATAAAATCGTGCCCAGGCGTGGGAGCTGCTGTGGGTGCAGCAAAGGCAGCGCAGAGCCTGCAACCCCAGACACGGCTGGCTCAGGGTCCGACTGCTCCTGGCCACTGCTGGCTGCTTGGATTTGTATCTGTGAGGAGCTACAGGGCCAGACCCAGACGACAGAGGGTTTAAAAGATTGGTTTCACCTCGAAAAGTAGGAGTGGAGAAGTTATGGATGGAACTAAAGGAGGAAACGACAACAAGAGAACTAATTAATCCTCACTACCATCTGCAGTTTTCACTGTGTCTATGCCTTTGCAAGCCTAGATTTGGCTGCAAGATGTGCAAACAGTGCATGCAAAAAGACTGGTGAATGAAGGTTATCAAATGGTGTTTATAAAAGAAGAAAATCCGTGGGCATTTTCTTTTTTCACTGGACCTGCCTTGTTTTTAGTGTCTGTAGAACTTTCTGCTGTGAATTATAATATTCCTGTAATATTAGAGTATAAGTGGAAAGGCTATTTGCCTACCTTTATGTAATTTTAGCATTATTAGGTTTATTCCTGACCAGGAATCTTCCCTTTTTTCTGCTTTAGCTTTAGTTTTGTTTGTTGTTTTTGTTCCTAAGAGCAGAAAAATACTGTATCTTTAAATTAGGAGTAGCTGAATAATGAATCTTGGGCAGTGAAAAGGCTAATGTGCTGTGGAAGAGAAGGAGTTTAATCTAATTTAGTTGGAGGGTGTCTGTCTGTGGTGTTGTTTTCTGGACTGTGGGAATAGAGGAGGGAAGCTGCCCCAGTGAATGGTTCCTCCTGAGCCAGAAGCAGTGGGGAGTCCCTTAGATGCCACTGATCCGAAGCCAGGCCATGAAAAGGGGATTAAAGAAATGTTCTGATTTGCAATTCACACTAATGCACCCCGTCGAACCTTTGGTAATATTTCAAACCACATTTCAAGGGAAGTGCCCTTAAAACAGCCAGCTAAATTGTGTTAGAGCGATACTATACAAGCCACTCATCCATTTATGATTTGTTTTTGTTTTTAATTCTTTTAACTGTTGGTGGTGGTGGCTTTCTAAGGCAATTAAAACTTTTGTGCATTGTGAAGATTCGCACTGGCATGGGAATATTTCTCAGTGTGCCTGTCCTGTTAGGCAGACGCGTTTACTTAAATTTGGGAGGAACACTGCCTCAAAGACTCTGCAGCTAGGAAAAAATAAGCCCATTTGGCTCAGAAAATAAACATTTCTCTGCATGCCATTTAATTTTATTAACATCTCGTGGAAATTCAGTGAGAAATACAGGCTTATAACATTGCTAGAATAGCTCTCAGCTTTCTTTTTGTGTCTGTGATCCTTTTCTTTCACAGTTGTTATCTGTGTGGCTAACAATTTTTTTTTTTAATACGTGTGTTTTTCATATATAATAGAATTTGTTACTGGAATGAAACATGGGAGTTAAAAAGTCTCTGAATGTACATAAAAATACAGCTGAGAATAGGATTATTGAGTGGGATAAACATTAAACTGATCTCTATTTTCCTGTGCTCTAAATGGCTGGCCAGAAATATTGAACCTGAAAAGCAGTTACAGCCACAGACTTCTTAAATGCAGGATTGTCACTACCAGCTCACGTTGTGTCACAGCACGCCCTTGCTCCTCACAAGCCATTCAGACTGTTGTACCAAAAATCTTTAATGCACTAATTAACTCCTCAGCTCCCCAAGCTCATCACTGCATTTCTCTTCACTGCTGAAGTGTCAGAACGTTTTATCTCAAATGGATTCTTTGGGTCTTCTTTAATCCCATTTCAGAGAGCCTTGCCTGGCCCTGTAATTTCCAGTGACTCTAACACGGACAGAGTGGATGCAACTTTGATTTCCACCATCACCCGTATCAAAGTGTTTTCTTCCACTGCCCCTCTATTGGATTCTGCAGCGTGGAACTTTGCCATTGCAGGGACGAGGGCTGCCTGTGTCTTTTCTCCTGCCTCGTTTATGGTTTGCTTTACCTACAAAACATGTAGTTATGGTTTGAATTAGTGCATGCCTTATTAAATATGCAAGTTTTTAAATCTTTTCCTTACGGGACAGAAGAAGAGCTGGACTTTAGGATACAGATTATTCCTGTGCACATTTTTGGGAGGTGGGGAGATGGATAGCTAGAGGGAGAAATGCATCCTTCCTGTGAGTTGGCACATTATTTGAAATCATGTTTAATTATAAAGTTTCATTAAAAATCTTTTGCTTAAAATTTTAGAAGCCTAATAAGATTTCCATTAATTTAAACATATCACTATTCCCACAACGGCCCAAATGCTTTCTTTTTCCTCTTTCATCCATGGTTAAATATGTAAATAAAATGTCTAAAGTCATTCTTCAAAGAAGACAAAAGAAAAAAGAGCTGAGGGAAAAGACAGCCATAAAATTCCTCCCAATTCTCCATAACATTTGCCAGAGGGGGGCCAACTCCTAGCCAGGGCCTAGCAGCAGGGGTGCCTGGCTGCTCCATAGAATCACACATCTCAAATCCCACACACAGGAGAAAAAAATAAAATAAAATATCTTTTCAGCTGGAGCCATCAAAAGGCTCTTTTCATTTATTAGTTACAGAGGTATCCTCCAGTTGCTGATTTCTCAGCACTCTCATTTTTCTATAATAATGTTCTATTTGTTACTCTCACTGACTCAGGCTCGTTGAATGGGTGATACTCGTAGATAGCTCTTTAAAAATACAGAAAGTAAAATAAATGATCTAAAGCAGGATGCACTGGCTAAAGTACTGGCTGGAAAAACAAGGCTGATTTAAATTGGCACATGAAAGATCAATTAAGAGGGACACAACTACAAAGGTTGGACATTCCCACCCCTTTCTTTTTTCTCACTTTCATTTGTGTTTCTTTTTTGCCTCTTAGGAGAAAAAGGTTGCTATCAGTGCTACAGATTAAAAAGACCATGTTTTACTTCATGTATTTTTTCTAGATTACTTTAATGTCGATGGTGGCAGAATATGCTTTACAAAAATGCTTGCTGGGAAAAAAAAAAAAAAAAAAGCAAAACAAGCTCCCAAACAATCAAGTTGGATAAAAGAAACATTGAATATGTTCCTGTTATGCATTATTTAAATTCTGCTTTTTTGTTATTATTTAAATTCCACTTTTTAAAGTAGAATTTACTTGTCCCTTAAAAAAGCTTTGCCCACACTTCCCCGCTGCCCCCAGCTGAGTTCTCTAGGAGGGGAATCAGGATGAATACAAATACTAAGAAAACAGGCTCAGATTAATGAAGAATGGAAATGCCCCAGCACACACTCTCTCACACACACATACACACAGGCACACTAAAATAAATAAAGGGCTTTTTTTGCACATAACCCTGCCTGCTTTTGAAACGTTCCCTAAGGAATCTAAAAGTGTCCAAGGAAAGGTCAGTCCCTAAGACCGCTACTTTATAAATATAATCTCCTCCATCCACTGAAAAGCCACAAAAAGGACCGGGCTTTTAAAGCCACATTTTTATGATGGCTTTTACTCCTTGGCAAGGGCTGGCCACATCTTCAGGGCTTTCAGAGACAAACATTAGCCCTGGTTTGTTGTCCTTGCTCGGATCCATGTCGCCCTTATCACAACTGAGGAAGCCAACAGTTTCCTTTCTAGAGCCTGGCGGGGCATTAACGCTGACCCTGCGGGATTTGGGAGTTTCCAGGAGAATCCGTGCTCTTTTCGATAAGGAGCAGGCACTAATGGAGAGGAGCCCGGTCTGTGTGGGTGAGCATGAATGAAACGAAAGAGCGATTTTCCTTCTTCATTAATATGTTCGCTAAAAGTGAGCTGAAAGCGGGGCTGGGGGGCGGGGGA
>VZRN01000988.1:626190-667062 GCA_013397935.1 Dasyornis broadbenti | reverse complement strand
CCGAAAGCCGCCCGGGACGCGTGCGAGTGGAAGCGGAGCTCGCTCGGCGCTGCCCGGACCCGAACTCTGCCGGCATCGCTCGGCCGGGAAGCGGCCGCGGGGCGGAGGAAGAAGCGGAGGCAAGGGCGGTGGGAAGCCGGATCGCAAAAGTGGAAGCCCGGGGAACAGAAAGTTGCCGGGCTGCCCGCAGTAAGTTTGGCGCATCTGCGGACCGGGGGCGCTTTCCCTTCCGCCGGCGGCCGCGGAAGCCGCCCGGGCGCTCCCCGCGGAGCCGCCGCGGCCCGNNNTCGGGCCCCGCTCCGGCCGCACGCGAGCCGCCACAATGGGGCCGGCGGGCGGCAGCGCCGGGCGCACCGCGCTGCTGCTCTGCTGGCTCAGCCGCTGCTGCGCGGCCATCAGCTCCATGGACATCGACCGCCCCGGCGACGGGAGGTGCCAGCCCATCGAAATCCCCATGTGCAAGGATATCGGCTACAACATGACCAGGATGCCGAACCTGATGGGGCACGAAAACCAAAGGGAAGCTGCCATTCAGCTGCACGAGTTTGCCCCCTTGGTGGAGTACGGGTGCCACAGCCATCTGAAATTTTTCCTATGTTCCCTCTATGCCCCGATGTGCACGGAGCAGGTTTCTACCCCAATCCCAGCCTGCAGGGTGATGTGCGAGCAGGCGAGGCTGAAGTGCTCCCCTATCATGGAGCAGTTCAATTTCAAGTGGCCAGACTCCTTGGACTGCAGCAAGCTGCCCAACAAGAACGACCCCAACTACCTGTGCATGGAGGCCCCCAACAACGGGTCGGATGAGCCCCCGCGGGGATCCAGCATGCTGCCACCCATGTTTCGTCCCCAGCGGCCCAGCGGTGGCCACGATGTGCAGCAGCACAAGGACAGCCTCAGCAGAACGTCCTGTGAAAACCCTGGCAAGTTCCACCATGTGGAAAAGAGCGCTTCCTGCGCGCCGCTCTGCACGCCAGGGGTTGATGTTTACTGGAGCAGGGATGACAAACAGTTTGCTGTGGTTTGGATTGCCATCTGGTCCATTCTGTGCTTCTTCTCCAGTGCTTTCACTGTCCTCACGTTCCTCATAGATCCTCAGCGTTTCAAGTACCCCGAGAGGCCCATTATCTTCCTCTCGATGTGCTACTGTGTCTACTCGGTGGGGTACATCATCCGCCTCTTCTCAGGTGCTGAGAGCATTGCCTGTGACAGGGACAGCGGCCAGCTCTATGTCATCCAGGAGGGGCTGGAGAGCACTGGCTGCACCATCGTGTTCCTGGTTCTGTACTACTTTGGCATGGCAAGCTCCTTGTGGTGGGTGATCCTGACTCTCACTTGGTTCCTGGCGGCTGGGAAGAAGTGGGGGCACGAAGCCATCGAAGCCAACAGCAGCTACTTCCACCTGGCAGCGTGGGCCATTCCGGCTGTGAAGACCATCATGATCCTGGTGATGAGGAGGGTGGCTGGAGATGAGCTGACAGGGCTGTGCTATGTGGGCAGCATGGATGTGAATGCCTTGACGGGCTTTGTGCTCATTCCTTTGGCTTGTTATCTCATCATTGGCACTTCTTTCATTCTTTCGGGGTTTGTGGCCCTTTTCCATATCAGGAGGGTGATGAAAACAGGCGGAGAAAACACCGACAAGCTGGAGAAGCTTATGGTCAGGATTGGTGTCTTCTCGGTCTTGTACACAGTGCCTGCGACTTGTGTGATAGCTTGCTATTTTTATGAGAGACTGAACATGGATTACTGGAAAACTGTGGCAACTCAACAGAAATGCAAGATGAACAATCAGACTAAAAATTTAGACTGCATGATGAATAACTCTATCCCAGCAGTAGAAATTTTTATGGTCAAAATTTTTATGTTGTTAGTTGTGGGCATTACTAGTGGCATGTGGATCTGGACTTCCAAGACTCTTCAATCCTGGCAAAATGTTTGTAGTCGGAGATTAAAGAAGAGAAGTAGGAGAAAACCCGCGAGTGTCATTACGAGTAGTGGAATCTACAAAAAACCTCAGCATCCACAGAAAACTCACCTTGCAAAGTATGAATCAGCATTACAGCCGCCCACGTGTGTGTGAGCAGGTTTTAGAAAAGACTGTACCTCACCTCACAGACTTACAAATGTCCACAGTAGCAGTCAGAAATTAAAAAATGAATGGTGCTTTTTTTTTTTTTTTTTTTTTAGAACAGTTTAATATCTCAAGACACAAAAATGTATCTTGCTGAATTCAGGACCTGGTGAAAAACTGAAGGTAAACGTACTCATGGAAAGATTTTCAGTGAAAGAAATATTGTGAATTAAAACAGTCTGTGCTGTTACTAATTTGTAGTTATGTATTACATCCATCCCTCAGATTAAAACAAAACACATAGAAACAAACCCAAACTCAACAACAGACAGCTATTTAAATTTTTCATGTAGCTGGGCTGGATTTCCTTCAGCTTCCTGAGTAACAAGGTATGGTCAAGATTTATGGAGCAAAGGTTTGATTTTAGAAGTGCCCAAGTGAGCATTGTCTGTGGAGGGACTGAGGTCCCGAGGAGGCCTTTCCTGAGCAGGGATGCTCTCTGGGAAAGCACCCTCCGTGCTAACTTGAAAATCCTTTACAGCTCCTCTGTTTGGAGTGCCCAAAAATAGGCTCAATCTACAATGTTCACCAATATTCTTTCACCAAAAGAGAAACTTCCTGCACCAGACACAAACTTTGTGAATAAGAATAATGTGCAATACATTTTTTTTTCTTACCATGACATGAAAAGAGAAACAAGTATTTTGCTGTACATAAAGACAACAAAAGAAATCTCTTAACAAAAGAACTAAGAGGTCTAGTCCTCAGAAACCCTTTAGTGTTACATTTTGTGGCTTTTTAATGGAAATCAAGCCAATGTTATACACGTTTGGACTGATTTGTGCAAAAAAAAAAGGGGGGGGGATCAATTCAAAGAGACCCAAAGGGCTTATTGACTCTTTCTATTGTTAAACAAATTCTCACTATGAATAGATCAAGAAGCACTAGATTCTGCAAAGGGAAGCTTTGTATAGAGTGATGCTCTTTACTGTGCTGGGGGTGCACAGCTTGTGCTGTATATATTTGTAATATACAATTATTTTTCATGCTCCACTATTTTATTAAAAATAAAATATGTTCTTTAGTTTGATAATTTTGTGTGCTCTAAACTTTCTCCGGTGTGCTTTGCGGTTAATAAACTTGTGTCCTGGATGATTTGATAAAAGCACCCTTGGAATATAACAGTTGTCGTTCTGCTTGCCTGCAAGGGCAGAGAGAACAGCACTTGACTCGAAAGAAACGACGAGCTGGAATTAAATAAATGGATTTTGAAGCTGCATCCTTCTGTGAGCAAACGGAATGGGAAGAAGCTTTAGTGATGTAGGAAGCTGCGGTGGTGCAGAGCAGTTCCGTGTTTACAAAGCACCGAGATTACAACAATGATCCTTGGTTAACACCCCCTGGAAATCTGCATGGGGGATGTTCCGCACGTTAAAGTTCGCTGCCTCACTCCACACAGCGGGAACGCAATTCAGGCTCTTCAGGGAACGTTTCCCCCCTTTCTAACACCTCTGGAAGAATCACTGTTTGTGCAAAGACTTAGGGAAGACCGGGAAGTACAAATGCAGGATTTGAATGCTGCTTTAGGGAACTTACCCGATAAACTTCAAATTGTAAATACATTTTCAAGAAGTTTTTTAGTGGAGGATGGTTTTGTGTGAACCTGGAGTTTTCCCCGCAGTTTTCCAGGAACAGGCTGGGCGATCACCTGGAGAGGCAGGAACAGAACCTCGCTTTCTCACACAGGCTGCTCTAGAAAAGCCCTCGGGGGTCTCTTCACAGAAAGAAGAGAGGCCTTGGGGGCGTGAGGGTCCTTGTGACAGTCACGTTGTGACTGGCAACCTTCCAACAAAAGGTTCTTTCGTAGTGGTCTGGTTTCTCGACTTACCTGTGCAGTGTGACAGATAAATTTCTGCCTTCTTGTACTCTTTAATTGTTCCCAGCAGTGACCAGGAACTCGAGTGCCAGAAATGATCTTGCAGGTATTATTAATAATCTTTATATCTAAAGTGCACATATGTAAAGCAGCTTTCGATACAAAGTTTATCATTTGAGGAAGAGAAAATATCTTTTTGTGCTCTTTTGTGCCAGTGTGCCACTGGCTGACACACGGCTCTGAGATGCCCTGGGAGTTAACCCTGCCCGAGGACACGGAGCTGGAGCCAAAGCAGGGCATTGCACAAACAAATCCACTTCTGAAACCACTGAATCACTGCCTGTGCATCTGTGTGTGTCCTGGCTGAGATCAGCCGCATGAGATCCTGAGAAATGCAGAGTTTTAAAATGACCTGAGCACTGCAAATCGCCACGGGAACCCTCCCGATGTGTTTTGTCACCTTGGCAGGGACGGACGAGCCTCACACCCATTTCATCCCTGGCACAAAGGTCAGCGCTGGCTTTACCAGGGACAGGTTTGTTGAGGGAACGGTTTCAGGCTTCACCCTAACGTACCTGAGGCCCTGAAATAAACATCTCACTGTTCTTGTAGCCTACAGAAAATTCTTTGCTTTCACTGTTGATGATGAATCCTTAGGGCCTGCTATTAGGATTCTGGAAGAGAAAAATGGTGAAGAAAGACGTTCAGCAGTGGCTGAATTCCTGCTGCCATCCTGAATTTATTCAGTTGTCAGCTTAGGCCCTTCATTGTCACCAGAGCAGAACTGCACCTTTTTCTATGAAAATGCCAAATAATGCTCGGCTGGATATATCGTGTTACCAGTAGATTCTTGCTAATCTGTAAACCAAGTATTCCGATTTTATTTCACGTTTGCAGTTATTCAGGAATTATTGGGGAGGGGTTACTGGCAAGCAGATGAGGTTCTTCAAGCACATGATGATGCTGATTCCCTCACGTCAGGACTAGAACTCTGTAAATGCAGCAGAGCGCAATGTTTGGCTTCAAGGACATCCTAAGAATGAATGAATTCAGAAATTGTACCTCTTCCTGTCCCATAACTCCCAACAATCTTAACAGTTTAATACTGAAGTTGCTACTCAAGGAACCCGAAGCTCATTACTGTTAAGGGAAAGTGATATACTTATTTTCAAAGCAATTAATTTAATACAGCATTATTAATAATTGACACAGATTAATATTCTTGTCTTAGAAGGCTGCATATTAGTTACGTGATAATAACACTACAAGTCATTAAGACAACATCTCAAAAATGTTACACTTCTTTATTTTTCACAGTAATTTTAAATTTTAGTGAAACCATGTTTGTACTTTTGTTTGATGAATTTTATAGGGGTTTTCTTTACTGCCAAGGCCCAATAGGTATTTGCTTATTTCAGACTTTTAGGAAAAGTATCTGTATGTGGTTATTTTAACAATCCAGTCACTCCACAGGAAAGTTGCTGAGGAAGAAATGTCCGGTGGCATTTATCAGATAAAAATTCTGAAAGAAATGTGTTCTGTTGGTGTGTACAAGTCAAGAACCAGGTGTTTGCCACAGGCTTGTGCGCAGGTAAAAAGAAGGCAGAAAGTTCTTTTTTCTGGCAAAGCTGTCTTGGTAGAACACTTTGATTTACTGAAGAGAGATTAATGGGGTAAGAGCATGAGGCCAGCAGGGGAAAATGGGATTCAGGCCAAAACCCCACGAAATTCTAATTACAATAGTAAAAGTCTTGTTTCTCGGTGAAATGCTGATGCTTCCTGTGACCAGAAATGTAAGGAAGCTCAGCAGTTGCAGGGCTGGTCTTGAGGCCTGACGTGTCAGGACACTCGGAGCAGCGCAGGGCAAGCGCCACGGCTGCAGGGATGCGAGGAGCTCGGTCAAGGAACATTCGGATCCCTCACTGGATTTCGCCCACAGCAGCATTTCACATGTCCGCTATCAGGCAGCCATTATTCACATCCGGCTGTCGTCCCGCGGCTCCAGAGCTGTGAGCAGCCCAGCAGCAGCAGAGTGTGCAGCACAGCCCCTGCTCCGAGCAGCGCCGCAGCCCTGGCTGCCCCGGGACGCCTCTGTGATGATGGGTGGTACGTGCTCAGGTGGGCTCTGCTCGCAGGTGGGCTCCAGCACCACATGGCCTCCAAGGACCAACTTCAGCGCATTCCAGTTTAAAACATTTACGTGCTTCTTAAAAAAAAATGTTGAAATGTTATCCCTGTGTAATGTTTTCAGGTACTTTAGACAGAGTAGCCGAGTTATGAACAGTGACAGATGATAAATCAGGGCATCCTTTAAGAGGTGGGTGATGGTGATTACGTGGCCGTGGAGCTCGCTTTGATCAGAAGTGACAGCCCTGCAAGGTCTGTGCCACTCAATCCCCCCTGAGGGGAGATCAGCACCTGTTTGCACTTTGAGGCTCCTCTACCTCCCACTGCCTTCCAGCACTATTTCATCTTTTTTAACACACTCGATGTTGATTAGCTTTAAGCAAAGCCATTATTCATTTACAAAGCACTCCTTGATGGAGCTGACTCAAAACTCTATTTCAGTAGCCGTGTTTGTGCTGTAACAGTTAAGGGTGGATCAACACCCCCTTACAAAAGCTTTATTTTCCGGCAGCCACAAGTTAAAATCAGCCCGAGTGCTGATATTAACCTGGCTTCCATTTTTTTTTTGGGGTCCAAACAATAGCAGAGCTTGCCCTTGGGTCCGTTCAGCCTCTGCCTGCTGTATCTTTGTGTGTTTATCCAGCAGAGACTCGGGATCAGCCCTGTGACACAAACAGGTCCTGCTCTGGTAGATCCCATTTTAGCTCAGCAAACTCTGTTGCAAACAGCTTTAGGTCTGGCTTGTGAAGTGTAACGGGTATTTCTGGAAAACAGCACAAACAAGGCTTTGATTCTCCAAGGGCGTCCAACAAGTCACAGAAACGAGTGCCCGAGATTATTCCGTGCTGTAGAGGCAGGGCTGTGGTCGGGCCTTGCAGATTCCCAGAGCGGGCAGCAGCGAGCAGGTGATGCCAGGGCTCAGATCCCAGAGGGGGCTCCTGCCCAGCTGCTCTGGGAGCCCCGTTCTGCTCTTCCTGTAGCGGCAAGGTTAAAGCTTTGGGGAGCTGCACATCAAAGGCAGGGCTGAGGGATCCTTGTGTCTCTTTGTAAGGCACTGTGCGAAGAGGAATTCCTTCAAGTTGTTGTCGCTGCTTTCTTCCTTCCATTCTTGAAGGTCTCCTCACAGATCTGCTCCCCTGAAGTCAATGTGTGTCCAGCCAATTTCAGAGTATGCTTTGAACCAAGCTTCCTGTCTCAGGGAAAAGTCATTATTTGGGGATTTTTTCCACATCGGAGCATTTTTTGAGAGTCCTGATGTGACATAAATTCATGATACAGGAGAAAAATATCAGTGAATGAAACAATTTCAATTATATTTTCAAAATGTGCTGCTGTGTTAGAATGGACAAAGCACAATACAATGCAAAACCAACTGTCATTTCAAAATCAAATTCAAAAATACTGGATTTTGATAACGTTGGAATGAAGATTTAATTTTGTATTTGTTTTAGTATATTTAGGCTTTTGGAGAACACGTGTTTGTTGCAAAATGCTCAGTATTAATAAATCAGCATTTCCTGCTGGCAATTCAGCTCCTCAGAAATTCTTCAGTCGCTCCCCATCTTTGCTCCTCTCCAGCCTTTCCCGAGGGGCTCGGAGCTGCAGCATCCACGGGCGTTAACGAGGAGCAGCGACATCTGGAGCGGAGCCCACATCGAGCACCTCCTTTCCTCGGTGCTCAGCACCTCTGTTCCCTGTGCCCTCTCCTCTCTGCTGATCACCCTTTCATCATCTGCATGGGACTGCCTTCTCTTCCCCTCCTCTCGACTGATCCCATCCTTCCAGTCTCTAATCTGCCCACACACAGCTTTCTGTGCTACTGGCCGCTACCTGCCGCTGCTTTGAGCTTTTTTTGTTCCACAGAAACGAACAGGTATTTCAAAACTTGTGTTTTATCTTTCTTTTTGGGTAAAGACTGTGGCAAGAAACAGAGGTTCAAAGTTCCGAGCTACCAAAGGTGCTGATGAACACAGGAGACTCAAGAAGAGACTGCCAGTTCTGAGCAGGTGCCTTAAACTTAAAAATACTCTTTTGTTGAAGACAAGCATTGTTTGGTTCTGTTCTGTATATTTGTTATTTTATACTTCTTTTATCTGAGACTAATGTCTGTGTGAAATAAAAAACAAGAAAGGGACAAAGAACATTTGATCAATTGATAAAACAGAGGGGAGAACCCCCCACCTTTCACTCAAAAGCTTTTAGCCTGAGGAGAGGTTTGTATGCCTCAAAGCTTGCAAGTTTTCCCCAGTTCTCCCCAGCTGGTCTGACAGAAACGTTCTGCCTGCCCTCAGCCCGTCTGTCTCATATCCTGAGCTGCTCCCAGCTGTAGCCATGCTCTGACAACCGCTTTACTAAGGAGGCTCATTTTGACTCTTTGTGGTTCCACAGACAAATTTCCAAACTGGATGATGATCACAATAATTTGGTAACCTCGGAATCCTGGTATTGACACCTGGACCTTTGATGCTCTTTCAGTCACCCCATTCCCACAGACAGGACGAACTCCGCTGCTCCCGGCATTTGGGAAGTGTCTGACAAGCCCTGGGCTGCAGGGCTGCAGGATTGCAGGGTTGCAGGGTTGCAGGGTTGCAGGGTTGCAGGGTTGCAGGGTTGCAGGATTGCAGGGTTGCAGGATTGCAGGATTGCAGGGTTGCAGGGTTGCAAGATTGCAGGGTTGCAGGGCTGCAGGGTTGCAGGGCTGCAGGATTGCAGGGTTGCAGGGTTGCAGGGTTGCAGGGTTGTAGTGTTGCAGGGTTGCAGGATTGCAGGGTTGCAGGGTTGCAGTGTTACAGGGTTGCAGGGTTGCAGTGTTACAGGGTTGCAGGGTTGCAGTGTTACAGGGTTGCAGGGTTGTATTGCAGAGTTGCAGAGTTGCAGGGTTGCAGGGGACTCGGTTTGTGCTTTGTTTCGGTCTCGGTGCTGAGACAGGAACATAAAGACTGCACCAAATTTCACGTTTCTCTTCGCACACCCTAATAGCTCTTCAAGGACCTCCTTTGCATATCCAACAAGAACTGTGGGAAAGAGACTCCTGAACCTTGAACGCTGTGGGGCTGTCTTTGATAGCAAATTTCACAAGAAAGTAAACACTGAGTGTGTCTGTACGGCGAGAGTCGAAACTTTGCAGTCTGTGAGCTCCTCCCAAACAGACAGGAGAAGGAGCATTGAGCACAGGAGGCAAGAAGGCTGAAAATACTGGGAGCAGAAGCACGGGCGAGGAGCAAGGACAGAGCTGCCTCGAGGGAGTTGGCGTCGCTTAAGTCCCGAAGCGAGAGATGCACAAACTCGGCTGCGGATTTTTTGCACATTAATTGAATGTGGTGCCCAGGAGCTTTGGTTTCCACTGCGCTGCTCTGACCCCCTGCTCTCCTCACAGACACAGAAAGGCACTCAGGATTTTGATTCCACGCTTCCCTGGTTGTCCTGTGTGTCAATACTTAGGGTGGAACCCGATTATCTAGCTTTGTGCACAGTATCTTACACAATTGGAAGAGTATTACAGTGCTACAACTTGTGATTAACTCAAGTTGCCAAATGTATGGTTTTGGAAACAAATTACAATGCAGTGGCAAGAGAAGGTTTGTAGAATAATTAAATTCAGAATTCCAGCCATTACTGGTTTTGTTAATTAACTTATCTGGGGCAACAGGTTCTTCTGCATATTTCTTTGAAAATTCCCCCCTTGGAGCCCACAGAGTTTGGACTGTGAAGGGGTGTATTACACAGCTCTTTGATCAGTTTGGAAAATTCCTCAAAGCCCTTGGTCTGCAGGATATGATAAAACCAAATTTAAAGCAGAAGAAGGCACGTCCTTTACTCCTGTTTTTAACTTCCAGCTTTGGCTTCACACGGACTGACTGCTGATGGTCTGTGACCTCTGACCAAGGCACTTCATGAGCCAGATTCTGCTTTCATGGAGTCCTCCAGGAAAGCCCGGTGGCACTGGGGGATTACCACACCTGAAGGACAGAGTAGGGGAGAGCCTGGGGCTGGGCTGAGCCCCGGTGCTTACTGCAGCCCTTGCTGTCCAGCAGCTGCTGTCCTGTGTGGGTACGGGCTGGAAATTCGAGGAAATGGAACAACGTGAGGTCATCTCCCCCTCCGCAGGGCTTCAGGCATGACACAGCACACCAGAGCCACAGCCAGAGGGAGTGCTCGGCGGATCAGATACTCTTTAAAAGATAATTTTAAAAAAAAGAGAGAGATTCAAATGATCTATAAATATTGTGTGTTGCCCAGAAAAACAAAATTATGAGATCAGTTATTCACAACTTATTTTGAGAACTCTGTTCTGGCTGCTTTTTCCGTCCTACAAGTTGTGCACCCAAATCTCCACCTGCTGAAACTTCCATGTGTCTCTGGAGCCCAGAATTAATGATTCTTTTTGTACCTTGGGAGCCGTAAGGCCCCAAAGGGCTGCACTGGCGGTGGCTGTGGAGCTGTGATGCTGCTGGCACCCGCAGCTCTGCAGTGCAGGGCAGATGTGCCCGGGCAGTCCCTGCCACCCCAGCTCAGGGCCCGGCACTTCCCACCCCGCTGGAGCCACAGCCCGTGGCCGGGCGGGAATTCCTTTCCCGGACTGCGGAGGAGCAGAGCTGCGTTTTCCCGTGTGTCACTGCAGCAGCGGTGACAGTGGCCGTTTTTTAAATCTCAGCAGCGGCAGCGGCAGCGGCAGTTTTTGGCTTTGTCCCTGTTTTTGCACCAGTGCGAAGCCATCTTTGAGGCCGAAGCTGTCCCACTTTGGCAGCCCCTGTCAATGCCCCAAGCGCTCGCCCTTTGGCTGCTGCTGCCACCTCCGTGTGCTCTCGGGGACTTTGGGGCCGGGCACCGGGAGCGGGAGCATCAGAGCGCTGCTGACGGAGATGCAGCCCTGAGCAAACCAGCCGTGTCTGCAGCGCAGCCCCGAGTGCGGAGAGCGGTGCTCTGGCTCCCCGTGCCACGAGTTTAACACAGCAGCCACATCCACAACTTGGCTTTTGAAAACATCAACACCAACAAACAAGGTGGGGGCATTTGCATAACAGAAAGCTCCTTGGCCTTGCAGGGAGGCTCCTTTGAAATGGGGGATGGTTTCTGTCACTGGCGGCAGATGATCTGCCTGGTCTGGAGCTCAGCCTCGTTTCACACGCACGCCAAAAGGCCACATTTCAGTAAATGAGATCTGTTCCTTCCAAACGCTACAGCGCTTGAAAAACCAAACCAAAACCAAACCTGGAACTGCAGGGGCTCCGCTGTTATCTATTTTCCCTAAAGTAGTCTTTTTGAAGCACTAGTGCCAGCTTTGCAGCTGACTTTAACAAGTACAGAATCTGCTTGTGACTGATGCAGCAGTGTACAATTCACACCGCAGTTCCATCAGAACCCTGGGTCACTGCAGTGAGTGCTTCATGCCTTGTTTTTTCATTTTATCTATTCAAAACCACACAGGACTCAAATAGTTGTAGTCTGTGAGCAGTGTGGTAAATGTAAATGACAAAATATCCTTTTCTATCATCACGATCTGGAAATGCGTAAAACGCTCACCATGTGAATATTGAGTATGTTGATATTTCAAGCCAGTAAATCATATTTCAAGGCTGGCTTAATCTTTTAGATTTGTACTTTAAACGTACAAGCAGCACTTCAAGAAACTGTGTAGTCAGGATTTTTCTTTTCTTTTTAAAGGAAGGTCTCTCCTTTACATTTTGATTATTTGCAGAAGTAATTTCTGAAGATAACAAAAACATCCAGCAAAAAAATTCCCATGTTAATGAGAGCTGTTCACGTTAGGAAAGGAATGGTTGGTTCCTATTTGTTTCCTGTGTTCCCGTGGGATGAGTGGCACATGATCAATGTGTTGGTGGTGTATCTCAGACCTCTGACAGAAGATAAATGTAGTACAGTAAAGGTGACAGTAGAGCAAACCCTTAAAATATATTGTGGCACTCTCTAGCGCAGACCAGAACAGGCTGGGCCCTTGAGCAGGGCCCAGAACCACGGAGCAGCGACAGAAATGCTCACAGTTTCATGGATTTGAATCTGCTCTCTGCCATCTTTATATGGCTCCTGTCAGTGCAACATCTGATCACCTCAGACTCTGGGGTTTGTTAATCCAAAGATTGGCACCAGGGCTGTGTGACCCCGCCACAGATGAACCGAACCGCGCCGGGGCGGGGACAAGCTGGGGAGGCAGGATGGTTCCACCAGGGCGGGGAGAGGCGTTCCCTGCTGGGGAGCAGGATGAGCAGGATGGTTCCACCAGGGCAGGTAGAGGCATTCCCATCTGGGGAGCAGGACGGTGCCCACCAGGGCAGGGAGAAGCATTCCCATCTGGGAATCAGGATGAGCAGGATGGTGCGAGGGAGGCACAGGGGATCAGTGACTCCCCAGGGCTGCAGGGGCAAATCAGCCGCCATCAGCTGAGCTGCCAGCCCCAGCTTTTGGACTCACCATAACAACAGCTCAGGTCTGCAGGGAGCAGAGCTCCCCACAGGCGCTGAGGGAGCACAGGAGCAGCGTCCCTGCCTGTCAGGAGCAGGTCCAGCTCACTGCTGGGACCTGGCCAGGCCGCTCCTGGTGCCACAACATTCGTGGAGCCGCTGGACTCGCTGGCTCTCGTGCAGCGAGCTGGTGTCTTGGTGGGGCTCCCATGTCTTCCTGGATTGCCATGGGTAATGAGGAACCAGCTTTTCTTGGATTAGGGCAAGACTAATATCTCACCTCTGTGCTGGCTCTTTCATCTTCACAAATTTGGTGAGAGCAAAACCTTGAATTCCCAGTCTAAAGCAGAGGGGAAACACTAAGGCAGAGCAAAAGAAGGGATGAGGCTTTTGGAGGGGAGCATGAATGGAAGGTGCTTGGAAGAGATTGGAGCTTAGGATATTGAAAATATGTGAATGCCTGGTGCCTTGCTGAATTCTCATCTTTTAAAAACACAATATGACATTGGATGTCTAGAATTTTGTTTTCTTATTTTATAACCATTCATAAACAGTGCCTATGAGGAGGTTTGGGAGCAAAAAAAGCTTTGTAACTTGGGCTCTAGTAAAGGTAACAGTTCTGTCTGTGACCACGGGATTGCAACATCCCCAGTTCAGCACTTCATGGGGTAATTATTGCACCGCAGCTTTAGATGTTCCAGCACAACTTCTCTTTGTTGATCATTTCTTCTGCCAGTGTGTACCCCATAGTCCAGAGATCCTGCATTACAGGCACACCTTCTTGCTGGAGGAGTTTGATTCACCTGCCAAAATCCAGCATTTTCTGTAGATTATCTAAGAAATCTCCCTCAGGAATTTAAGCCTATGTTCTGCCCAGCTCCTAAAAGTCTGACAACTACAAAAGAGATTTGCGGCAGCTGATACCATCAGCACAGTAAATCATTCTTGCAAAGAAAATAATAAAATATAAGGCAACTTTGCAAATTCTATTCTAGCTCTTGCTCCCCACATAGGAATCTTTAAAACATGCTGGAAATGAGGTGACCACAGTTTATTTTATTGAAATGCTCTGGGTTATTTGAGGGATTTTTAAATGACAAACTAAGTTCCTTTTGTTCATGATCCTGGCACAGCCTGTGATTGGTCACCGTGCTTTGGGAGTGTCTGTGCCAGCCAGAACCAGGGCTGATGCAATGACTGGAAAAGCACCTTTTCCTGTCAGTTAGGAATTTTGTTAGTGAGAAAAAGGGAAAAAATGGCCCATGTTTCTATTTTTCTTTTAAACTGCTCCACCTATTAATTAGGGCACACACCCTTGGTGAGCGCAGTTTGGCCAAGAAGGGCTGGGCTCAGTGATCCTGATAATTGCAAAAACCAGAGAGTCTGTCATGCTTTGGCTCCCACACAGAATCTCCCTCGTGGACACAGCACGTTCGAACAGCGAGCGAGCGCTCCGCTCGGATTGAGGAGCAATGAATCAGTGAAAGGGCCTTGTCTCGAGGGATTTAGCGCTCACTGCTGGGGTTTGGGTTGCACAAGGGCAGGAGGGGAGCGATGCCCCTTCCCACCCATGGCCTCCGCCCTGGCAGCAGGGTGCTGGAGCAATGGCAGGCACGAGGGGTGATTAAGAGTCATAAGAAGCGCACAGGATGTGTCAGCCTCGCCTGCAGCTCCACCACATCTCAGCTCACACCCTTCCCCTTTCCTTTAGCTCCTCCCAGCCTTTGCTTTCCTTCACCCACTCATGACTTTTGTGCATCTCTCCATGCTGGATGGGATCTCTCCATGCTGGCTGGGATCTCCCCATGCTGGCTGGGATCTCTCCGTGCTGGCTGGGATCTCTCCGTGCTGGCTGGGATCTCTCCATGCTGGCTGGGATCTCCCCGTGCTGGCTGGAGCAGCCCCCCACCTTCTGTTGCCTTCCCTCCACGGAGCAGCTGCTCTGTGCCCCGGCTCCGCTCTGTCTGTCGTGACCAAGCTGAAGTACGAGGATCCCCTAATTACAAACACGGGAGGTGATTCAGTCGGTGATCGCCCCAATTGCAAATTCAGGTGTCAGCTTCTGTAGATGCTGCAAGAATGTTTTTATTTCTTTCTTTGGAAATGCTGCACTCGGTACAACCCTGCAGACACCTGGAGTGCTGCTGAGACCTTGCCATGCGTTCTGTCTTCCATGAGATTTTTTCTGCTTCTGCAATTGTATAGATCATTTCCCACACATAACTATGTGCTTCAAAGGGCATTTGCTGGATCTCCAAGAATGAACATTGCCCTCCTTCTAGGGAATATAACTTATGTTTTTTCTATTCCCTCTCTGTATGACATAGATTCCTTTTGGGCTTTGATGGATTAAGAGAGCAATATCTCTTCTTTTCATCATTCTTAATAATGAATCATAAAAATTCTCAACATCATCTGTGTTCC
This sequence comes from Dasyornis broadbenti, assembly GCA_013397935.1. Lineage (NCBI taxonomy): Eukaryota > Metazoa > Chordata > Aves > Passeriformes > Dasyornithidae > Dasyornis > Dasyornis broadbenti. The sequence goes on along the minus strand of VZRN01000988.1, from coordinate 652,145 downwards.
AAGAAGCTGAGCACTTCACGCAAGTATTTGTTAAACAAGATTTTTCTAGCAGCTAATTTTCTGTGGGTTTTATGCACATGAATATTTCATCTGCCAGGTGATTTCTCAATTAATGGGGCATTATGCAGTCCACAGAAATAGTACCGGGTTTCAATTATACTGAGAAAAAAAATAAAGAGAAAGGTAAAGAGGTAAGCAAAGCATATTCAACTGATGGAAAGCTTCATTGATTTTGTAGGAGATTCCCCAATTTTCATCACCTGAACTTTTCCCTCCAAAATACTTAAATGAATTTTTCATGTGGTTTGTTTTGAAAACAGACACTTTCAAATTGCACAGAATCTTCTGCATTTTGTCCCCTCGCTCACTGGTTTCCACAGTGAGAGCACCAGTTGCACAGTTAAATAAATGCTGGTTTTTGAACTGCCAGTCCTCGCCACGCAGCTGGGATGTGCGAGGTGAGCAGGACCGTCTCCTCTTCGTGCATCGTCACTGTAATTAAAGCCTCGTATGCAAGGTTGTGCTTTCCCAAAGCCCTGTGGTACTTGATCTCGTCAACACTTGAAAGGTTCTTTTGCAATTAATGATTTTGCATAAGCATAGACAGTTGTTCTGTGATGGACAGGAAGACGGCAACTCTGCTATTGCTAAGGCTGGGTGGCTAAAACAGAAATGATCACTTGATTCCATTTCCGTTTTTTCTTCTTTTAACCAGAATGTTAATTTTTCAGTTGGTTTTTCTTGTTAGCTCTTGCAAAGGAAGGTCCCCTCCTATCCAAGCTGACATCCCCACTGTGATTTCTGATGATTGCCTAGAAACCTTGATGCTTCTTTTTTTTTCATCCTTACCAACCTTTGGGTGAACGACCTGAACTTTATTTTTGCCTTGTTTTTCCTGCATGGATCATCACATCCAAGTCATACGGAAAGGCTTAACCTTCTGCTTGCAAAGCGCGGCTAAAATCCTTCTTTTCTGCCCTGCATACATGGGTGAAAAGCAGATTCCTCAGATTGCACCTTGGCAGGCAAAACCTCTTTCTGCCCACACCAGTGGATTCCATCTTATCTCAATTTTCTCATCACCACGTTACTGCAGGGATTATCTCCCGATTTCTTGGCTGGACCGTGTTGTGGCACCGTGTGCTTGCAGCTTCCCCTTGCACCGTGCCCCTTCCCCAGCACGTCAAACGCTCCCAGGGCTCTTGGTGGATTCTGTTTCCCAACGCCTTCACGCACTCGCTGGGTGTCACGGCCACAACTGCTCCTTTTGATGTCACCTTTCTCACTTAATTATTGGTTTTGGCTTTGTTTGTATTGCTCTGTGAACAGGCGGAGCACCTCTGAAACACCTCCTGAGCGATTGCCATGTAAGCCCTGTAACACCCTCGGGGAAGTCTCCTCTGCAGTGGTGTCCAGCCAAGAGCAGCATTGGTGAAACCCCTGGTGGAACAGGATTGCTTCCTGCTGAGGTGGCCAGCAGCAGCGGCCAGGCTCCGTGTGTTTGTCCTGCCCATCACCTTCCATAAGCTCCCTGGGGAGAGAACCCGTGGGGTTTCTGTGTGTGCTGGGTTGTTGCCAAGTGGGTTCTGATCCGTCACCGAGGCTGGTGAGCACAACTGCGGTGAAAAGAATGCATTACTATAACTGTTTAGGATGATGGTGTGACAAGCGCATTGTGTTTTCTAAGCTGGGCAATCCAATCTCCTGGTTCAGGATATCAGCTGACTGCCCCTTGGTTGTGAAAGAATTATTGTATCACTTGTACCCAGCCTTACAAAACCAGTCAGGTGCATCCTTTTCTTTTTGCCTCCCTCTAAAGCGTTCGTTGTGTTTCTGAGTCATAATCACACTCCATCACATTAAATGCTTTTTCAGAAGTGACAGCCTCCAATAGCTCTTCCTTCCCCTATTGTCCCAACCTGGGCCCCATTTGAGCCTGTGACAGTTTTAAAAACGCTTTGAAAATCCCACCCTTTGCCACCTGACTTTAATCCTGTTCACATGTATGGTGACAAACCCTTAGATAGGATTCAGATATGAACTATGAAAATCTGTAAAAATGCTCACAGCTGTGTGAGTCTTAAGGTTTTGGTCCCTCTTGATTAAATATTTGGGGTTTTTGCTTCACATTCATTAATGCCAAAAAAAGCCTTTGATCTTTCTTCCGTGAGGGCGTGGAATCTGCCTTTTGTTAGCCAGCACCAAGGCTAAACAGGTACTGAACCACTTTTGATTACACAGCCAAACCTCTTCAACAGGAGAAAGATATTTTGTTTACTTACCTATATCTGTAATAAGAGTCGGGTGCATTTTATTTATCAAGGTATAAACTTTTTACAGAGAACGGTCAATGCAGTCTCTAAGGTGGCAGGCTGAGCACCCTGAATAAAGAGCTCCATAGGTAAGGGAGAGACTCTGATTTACCACAAGGAAACAATTCATAGGAAGCTTTTCCTGCCTTTGTGGAGCCACAGCTGTGAACTGGAAGGTTCTGAGTCCAGCTCTGTTGAAACAAGCTCTTTCTCAAGTCCTATGGATAAGAAATGCCTCTTTTACTGACTGGCTTAATAAGAGAAGGGTAAAAATAGAGAAAAGAGCAGGAAAAAATATAGAAATGGGACAGGAAAGAAAGCAGACTGAGAGTGGGAGCAAGAAACCAAAGGCAGGAGCTGATGTGCTTGCAGTTGTGCTGTGGAGCACGGACGGGCTGTGCCCTGGGAGCTGCTGGCTGCAGCACGGGGCAGGGTTCAGGGTGTGCTGCACCCAGGGAGCTGCTCCGGGGCTCTGGGTGTCAATGGCGATGTCCCTTTGCTGAGAGCTCGCTCCCTTTGCTGAGGGCTCGCTCCTTGTGCTGAGAGCTCGCTCCCTGTGCTGAGGGCTCGCTCCGTGTGCTGAGGGCTCGCTCCCTGTGCTGAGGGCTCGCTCCCTGTGCTGAGAGCTCGCTCCTTGTGCTGAGGGCTCGCTCCCTGTGCTGAGGGCTCGCTCCCTGTGCTGAGGGCTCGCTCCCTGTGCTGAGGGCTCGCTCCCTGTGCTGAGAGCTCGCTCCTTGTGCTGAGAGCTCGCTCCCTGTGCTGAGGGCTCGCTCCCTGTGCTGAGGGCTCGCTCCTTGTGCTGAGGGCTCGCTCTCTTTGCTGAGGGCTAGCTCCCTTTGCTGAGGGCTCGCTCCCTGTGCTGAGAGCTCGCTCCCTGTGCTGAGGGCTCGCTCTCTTTGCTGAGGGCTCGCTCCCTGTGCTGAGGGCTCGCTCTCTCTCTGGCCCAATTCCTGCCATTGAGACTGGCCTGGCAGCTCTGCTGCTGCCCGTGGAGGGAGGCACCCAGGGAATCTCCTCCACCAAAGGATGTGGGGCTGGTGATGGAGAGCGTTTACATCCAGAGACACAAGGAACAGAAAAGCTGCTCTGTGGTGAGGACTCAGCCGTTCCAACCAAGCCTTAAAGGGCACACAGGAGCCCAGATGGGCTGTCAGACCCATTTTTATCTTGTTACACTGAGGAAATAAAGCTTGTAATTCACACTGCTGATCTGGGCCCTCCTTGTATTTCTGTTCACCCTATCAGCTCATTTCCACCGAACTTAAAAGAAGGGTGAAGAGCTGAAGGTGTTAAAATGTGCCGTGTTTGAGGAGTTGAGCAGCCGGGGAGGGAAGGCCGGGGAGGGAAGGCCGGGCAGGCTCAGAGAGCGCCGGGCACTGCAGGTGTGGCTCCAGGCCTGGCAGCGCACGCTCCCCACGGAAAGCAGTGCCAGTGCCATTGGTGCCTGCCAAAGCTTCCCCTGCTCCCTGCTCAGCCAGGAGGAAAGTGGGAGAGGAACCACGAAGGCAATGAGAGAAAACCAGGCGTCCTAGGGAAAGGGAGTGAAGGCACGGCGTGGTTGGGCAGTGGAGGATCACTGGAGCTGCTGCAGGGGCTGGAGCTGGTTTTACCCAGAGGTGTCGATGCTGAGGTGAGGGAGCGCTGTGGAGACAGGCACAGGGCTGGCTCCTTGCCCGCTCTGGAGAAAGGGGGAAACGTGAGACAGAAAACTGGAAGTTGTGAGGTTTTGGTTTTGCCTTTTTCCCCCCTGGGTACATTAATATCAGAAGAAAGATAGGACAGCTATTGTAAATCTCTACAGTAATTTGATAATTTATCTGTACTTCTCAATATTCAGCAAATTCCAAACTCTTATTACCTCTGAATTCAGCGTTGTTACCAAAGAGCAGCTGTTGCAATGCAAACACACCTGCTTCTGTGTTAGCCTGGCCATGATCTAAATTAAAGAATTAGAAGGAATCCCACAAAAATGGAGACACAGCCATCCTTTACCCCCTTCACTGAGAGTTACACATGAACTTCAAAACCTAATTAAAACAATTTAAGCACTAACCTGATTAGCACATGTGACTACATTTCATTTTTCCCCTATAGTTAAGATGAGATTATTAATGTAAAGATATTTCACTGGTTCAACCTCTGAGTTAAAATCAGAAAAAGTCAGCAAATCCTGGAGTTACCACAGCAGAACCTGTGAACTCTTAGCTTTGCCTTGGAGAGAGCTCCAAAGCAAAGTTGCAGCTGTTTACAGGCAAAATCAGTTTGTGTTTGTGGCAGGAGTTGAGTCCATAACCTCCAGCCCTGCGCTGAGGTGGAGCAGCCTCAGCTGAGCGGCACATCTGGAGAGACAAGTGCAAGCCAAGCCCTGCAGGGTGACACAGCCCTGCCTCCTCCAGCTGCCCAGCGAGAGGAGCTGCACCGCTGCCTGCAGCAGGGCCGGGACGTTGCTGGAGTGTTTTTAGAGAAATGAAACTGGGATGCAGTCAGGCAGGCAATGGCAGAGGCTCAAAGCGGCAGTATGGATGGTTTAACAGCCTTCTGATCCCTGTTGGTAAACACCACCCGAAATTGCCTTGATGGATCTGTTTCCTGACCCATTCTAACAGCAGTCAGGCGTACACATTGTGCTGGTGTGACACACCTGCCCAAAGCCCTGGCTGCCCTGCACAAACATGCATTTCACACATGCAGCTGGGTGAGAGAATAAGTGAATGGAGTGTTCTGAGAGCAGAGGTTTAAAAGGTTTTCTCCTTGTAACGCTCCAAAGTACTTGGAAAGTGATTAATGACCGGCCCACTCTGGTAAAGACAGTGTGAGTCCCTGGGGGGATTAATCTGAGCTTCTCTGATCATACTCTGAAACAGGGGCAGAACGATTCTCTCCTTGAAAATATTCTGAAAGCGCTGAGCGCCCATCCTGTCCACCCCATTTCAGCCACGAATCAGCTGCTGTTCAGATATATGAGCTCTAAGGATTAAATGTTCCTTTGTCCCAATTAACTCAGCCCAGAGAAGTGATCCCAGTGCAGACAAAAGTCTCTTTCCAGCCCTTCTGCATTGCTTGTCAGCATTTTCACACAGGTCCCTGCAACACCCAAGTTACGAGGCCAGGAATGATGAATATTTGTGTTTGTTTATTCCTGCAGTGTTTGTGCTGCGGAGAGGCTCCCGGTGTCAGGACAGAGCAAATGCAATCAGCCCGGGAGGGATGAGCAGCCACACAATGGGAGGCACTCGAGGAGCTGAGCTCATCCATTCTGACCCAGCCACTCAGGCTCACACACGCACTTTAACTGAGAAAAGGGTCTTTAGCTTACCGGGAACAAAGCTCAGTATCACATCCAGCAGGCCCCATTCAAAGCCCTAGAAGAGGATGCTATCTAAATTCCTGAGACTTTCCAGCTACTTTGTTGAATGCTGTGGATGCAAAAAGCCCTTTGATGATGCAGTCACTCCGCTGAGGGGAAGGGAACCGCAGCTCTTGAGTTACTTGCAAGTTCTTCAAACAAGGCTTTTTTCNATTTTTTCAAAAAAGGTTTTTTTTTTTTTTTTTTTTTTTTTTTTTTTTTTTTTTTTTGCCTCCACATGTTGTTACCCTGTGGTTCTGTGTCCTGTTAGAACAGATTGCAGAAATCCTCATTCCCTTACTCTTGGCCCCTTTATTATTTTCTTCTGAATCACTGCTTTATTTTGGTCGTGTCCCAAAGCAGAACTGTGACATTTTCTGCTTTAAAAATAGGAACTGAGGAAAAAAGTAGAAGCAAGGTTTGTTTTTCATTGGTTTTGCTTTCAAAATTGATTCAAAGTCTGGTAGAGTGCACAGCCACGCAAGCACTGAATCAGCAGAACGGGACAGATGGTGCTCCGTGACGAACGCGCAGAAATTGGTGGCTGTTGGACGGGAAACCAGGAATCTCTTTTGCTGGACTTGTGGCCGGTGGAACAGAAATACAGACTCATGCACGGCCTCATGCTGCCCTGTTTGGGAATTGCCCTCTTTAAGCTGCTTTGGAGCACCGGAGTTTTCAGCCAATGGTTTTAACAATTGTTTCAGCGGATCATTGCTGTGATCACCTTCTGCTACGGTGAGCAGCCGTGGACAATGCACCAACCATCCAGCAGCACCAATGTTCAGGGTGCAGAAAGGAGGAGGAAAGGGCTTATAGAAGGGAAAATAAGGAAGTAGGTGATGTCTGAAAAAATACAGGGGAGCAGGGTTATTGTGGATCAGAAATAAAGGGGGTAAACAAATCATTTCCCTTCACGTTTGGATACATTTACCTTCCCCGTTGCCTACACGGTTACACAGACGTGGATATAAACATGTTTAGTCCCCTACTGCTCACATTGTGGCAGCACCTCTGAGTTCCAGCTCTGTCTCAAGACATCCGTGTGCTGACACAGACCAAAAAGATTCTCCCTGCCCTAAATAATTTTTTCTGACTAGTACAATGTGATATTAGCAGGGCTTTGCAGCCACGAGAGTCAGCTGTAAAAGGATGTTAAATCTAGGCCACTGCAAAAGAATCCAGTGAAATAAGGGGAGGGATGGAAAAAGAAGGAAGGTGAAACAGGAAAGGTTATCACTGGGAAAATATGTCCCACTTTTGAGGGTTTTCTTCCTTGTACTCTGTTCAGAAAAGGGCACAGGTGACGATGAACCACATCACAAAAAATGGCACCAGAACAACACAAAAAAGCCGGCCAAAAGGTTTGTGAGCCCACGGCTGTGGCAATACTGTGACATGCCAGCACCCCAGACAGAAGTGTTCACTGAGATTAGGGGATGGCTAAAGGCAGAATTTTCCAGCACGGAGAGGTTCCATGGAGAAGCCCAAGCGCAGATTTTGGAGCGGTGCAATGCCATAAATCGTCCACGAGGGCAGAAGGAGAGTCAGGCCCAGGGCACACTCGCTGCAGGTGCCGTGGCTGCCAGCCCTGCCCAGGGTGACACAAGTGTCCAGCGCTGGCTCCGTGCTGGCCCAGCTCCCTGCAGTGCTGCTCCCAGCACGGCGGCTGTGGGAGGCTCCGCTGTCCCTGCTGGAGCTGCTGGGCTCCTGTCCCACACAAGACGCCGTTGCCTGGCCACGCATTGTACGTGGCTGTACAATATCAACATCCACTTGATATCCGTATCCACCTCTCCAGCTCAGACCCTGTCTGCTGGGAAATCTCGGTGCAGCTCAATGAGGTCAGTGGGGTGCTATCAGCCAGGAATGAAGTCTTGGTAACTCACTTGAAGCAGAATATTTATATTCAGCAGATTTTTCACCAGTGCATCGGTAGGAACTGGAGATTCCAGGTGACCTAAAGAAGAACTGCTTGACCCAAGAGCACATCCTTATTTTTCCTCCAGCTGTCCTGAGCACTTTAACAGGATCAGTTCCCACCTCTCGCCACCAGCCAGGTCTGTCCCCAGGCGCTGCAGAGCCCTGGGGCTGCTGCAGGAGCGGGAGCAGATGCTGGTGCAAGTTATTAAGTGTCACTTTCAATTCAGCCTGACAAGAATGAGTTAATGGAGGAGCTCTATTACAATGGCAGACGGGAAAATAAAAGCCACACTGAATCTACTTTTCTTGTCTCCCTTGTTTTCAAAGACAGTGCTACTGGCATAACACAGAATGCCCTGTTCATTCATTTGCTGATAATGCTGCTCCCTTTGGGGCTGAGACACAGCTCCTTCATGGATATAGAGTAACTTATTCAACCACAAAGAGAAACCTCTTCCTTCCTTTAAATTGTTCACAGACTACCAAAGCAGCTACTGATGATGACCTACATATTGCTGGCTACTTTTCTCACTAATAGCATTGAAAAACCGAGATAACAATCTTGTTTTTTCAAGTGCTTAAGATCTTATTGCTTTTATTCCTATTTCTGCCAACTAAAACTAAGGGTTATATTGTGCTGTGTGAGTCTGCACCAGAGAATTTCAGAAAATGCTTGACCTGGGTTATGATCTCTGTATTTATAGTTATAAATACAAATTAGCAGATTTAATAAGCCAGACAGAGAGCATCAGACAAAGCCGGTCTTCAGTTTTATCAAGGGAAATGTAGAAATCTTGGATTCAGACCAAGAACTTCATTACAAAACGGAATAACTAACAGTAAGCTTTTGCCTACTAGTCAAGCTTGGGTGGAATTGTGGGGTTTTCTTGTCATGTTGCTGTGCTGATGTTAAACCACACAGACCCACGTCATTGAGTCGCAGGCTCCTGGCTTACACCTTCCCAAAGTTCAGCCCCAGATTGTGCTGTCAAGTGTTTGAGGATCGGCTGTGTCTGAGACCTCTGTCCTGCAAAAGTGCCTGCACACATGATTTATTTAATATTTCAGTAGTACTTCAAGAGACTTGAGAGAATTCTGTACGTGTTTAAAACTGAGTATATGCGCAAGAATTCGGACGTGTGTGTGTAGTGTCATATGCGCGTTTTCCTTGGGCACCCAAGGGTGTTTGTGTTTTAAAGTGAGAGTTTGCAGTCACAATTTCCACAGACGCTAGGATTTTCCCATAATTGCAGCATGGCAAATGGCACAGCAGCATCACGCAGGAATAAGCATGGCTTGTTCTGGAAGTTTTCTTCACGCCTCTTACTCCAGAAGTTTTCTTTGAAAGACAATTTCCTCTGTGGCTGCAGCTCCCACAAAGCTGCCCGTGAAGGGTTAGGAACGTACCCCTGGGCACTGGACACGATCAGCTACAGCAGGATTCCTCTTCCTGCTCTGTGTCCCGAGTGTTTTAAGAACGGCTGCCAATCCAGATCTTTCTCCATTGCTACAATACTGGAGCACCTTGACACCAGCTTTTCTTCTCTGATATTTCACAGATCAAGTAAAATCCTTGGAAGATCACCATCCTCTCTGGCCTTTTCTTGATAACGTCTTGTCCTTTGAGCTGGCATCCCTAAAGACGCTGTTTTTATGTCTCTGAGCCTTCCTGGGAGTCTTTCTGAGGAAGTGGCACCCATGCACACCCGCAGAGCCATGGAGTCAGCACCGTGCACAGTGTTACAAGTACCACCTACACCAGCTGCTGCAGGTGGCTCTCATTCCAAAGCCTGTCAGACAGGACTGCTTAACAACTGCCCTTCGGTTTGCAGCTAAAGCTCATTTTCATCTCCTACTTCATTCTGAGGCTCAGCCCACTGGAGGTTTTTTCTTGGGGGCGATGTGCATTCAAAAGCCTGGAAAAATGTGAATTCTTTTGAAAGCAGCAACACCCCTCATCCCCTTAGAAGTAAGTACATATAGATTCAAAGCCATGTGCTTTTAAAACTCTCTTTAGTCCCATTCTTTCCTTCCAAGTCGCCCTTGATTTTGCCTCTTTGTTGCTGATTCCTCCCTGCTCCCTTTAGCACCGTCCCTGATTTATATGTCGGTGCTGAGCGCATCTGATCAAAACACGGCAAAGTTGCTGGTTCAGCACTCGCAGCAGGGGATGGCAGAAATGGGCTGTGTCTAATCCCACTTTGTGAGCGCTGTCACAGCCCTGGGACGCTGCCAGTTGGCAAACGGGAGCTCCGGCGGAATTTGGGAGAGACGATGACAGGTGCTCAGAGCACATCTAGGACAGCACGTGCTGGAAAACAAGCGCTTCAACCGGCCTGCTTAGACTTTCAAATCAAAAGCGCGTTGGTTTCAAACAACAACCTGCACTGAAGGGAGTGCGAGGTACTGCAAGCGGCAGGAACACTGAGCAGGCTCCAGAGCTGTGACTGTGCTAAATTAAATCCATATTCAGTTCTGCTTAGAATGAAGTCGCTTTAAGAAGCTGAACTAGGTAGGGTGGTGGTTTTTTTTTTTAACTTCAGCCCAAGAAAATTTTGTGGGAGGAGTCACTTTGGAAAGGTGGGAAAGCCTTTACCCTCAGGTTGCCTCAGTAAGAAGCTCCCGCTGTGATACTTGAAAGCCCAATAGACATGTCTGAATTTATAATACACTCTTGAAGTATTCATTCATAATCCTGTAGGGATTTTCAAAGCCACAAAGAGGATGTATTTCTTTTAACTGGCTACAGGGAAAATATTAGTTCCTGCTGTAATAAACAAATAGTCTATTTTGGTGCAAGGGGAAAAATTTGAAGAGTCAGAACAATGAAAGGGGAACAGATCTGACACTCTTGGAAGTTTCTGTTTTTCTAAAATATGCGATACACCATGAACTACTTCCATTTTCTCCTCTTTCTTCACCCCTTGAAACTTCACTGTTACAACCTGGTGCTCCACCAGTGTGAGTCAAAGCCACTGCATTCCCCCCAGCTGGCTGTGCAATTAAAGGCAATGCTAAGATGTAAAACAGAAAAGAGGAACGCAAGGACTGGTTTTCCCCTGTATCATTTGTTTGCCAGTCTCCAGCATGTCACCAGGGAGGACGGGGGGCATTGCCTGCACAGCTCTGGACGGGCGTGTGCAGACAAATAAGCGCGGTCAGCAAACACAGGCCTCCAGGAATGAGGAGCCAGAACGGTGATGAGCAGGGGCTGGGAGCAGCAGATTCCTTATGCAGTGGGATTCTGTTCCCATGAGGTTAAAACTGAGTTTTTGTTGCTGAAAACAAAATAAATAAAAAGTAGCCATTTCTAATCAGTCGCTCAATTCCTAGCCCTTGTCAGCAGAGAACTCCTGCAGACTTTCAGCTCTTCTGCAGCATGCTGGGACAAGCCCTTAACGCACACCACGGGTGTCGGAATTTCTGCAGTATCCGTCCTTTGTGCTTCACCTGCACATGAAGTGCATCGCATAAAGAAGCCCAGGCTCTCGCTGGCAGCTGAGCTGGTTGCAAGCACCTCTACCCCAACCCACACTCATTCTGACAGAAGGGGTCTGTGCCACTCTTGTTGTGGTGGTGAATGATGTGATTTGCTTTTAGAAATGGGGAAGGAGACAAATTTCAATTTGTCCTTAAGCTTCTCTTCTTTGTCTGTTCCAGACCGTTTCATGTACTTCTGGTTCTATACTTCGGATGAGGCTGCCTAAACCCAGCCAGCCACAGCAGCCAGGGCAGGCAACGAGAAAGAACCGCTCACCTGAGGGGAGCCAAAGGAAGCTGAAAGCAGGCACAGTGCAGATTCACCCATTTTGATGCAGAGAACCCATAAAGCTCCGCTCAGAAGAGAGAGTGCAGCACCCAGCTCCTGCTGAAAGCACCGATGAATCCTCTGATGGCAGGATGTGATCAGGACCGAGCTGAACCTGTTTAGTCACCACGTTTCCGGTAGCACAAGCTGTTTTTGCTAGAAGTCTGCTAATCCACTGTGGGCTCAATCCAGTTCTGTTCAGCTTGTGAAATCAGAGCCTGAGGTGGAACAGACACAGATCACGCTGTGTGCCCACATCAGAGATCCTTCCCAAGATACCTCTCGAAGAGAAGAGACTGAGTGAGAATTAACCTGCTTGAGTAACCGGTGGGTTTAACTACTCTGAATCACAAAAGGTTTCCCTGAAAAAGGGAATTCAAGTTTCCCTGGATGACCATGCTCTCATTATACAGCAGTACAGGGACAACATTCTTACTGCTGTGCTGTAATTTTGCATTCTGACAGGCTTGATGAGTTAACATGCACTGGTGCCACTGTGAGGGCCTGCAAACAAACACGTTGTAGTCACCAAAATAACTGTGACATTATAAAAGCTTGGGGCGGCACAGGGGAAATCGGTGGACTGAGCTGAGCACTAAAACCCCTTATCAATAGAGGTTTGTTACATTTACAGTAAATAAAAAAGCACCCAGAAACCCGGTAGAGGCTGCTTTGCAGAGTGCAACGTCAGCACTTCAAAGTCAGCACGGCAAATTCGCTCTGCCATCCGAACCTCCCATCGCCCAATCTGCTCTCACCTTATTTAGGAGCTGAGCAACAGCAGGGTCTTATCTCGGGCTGTCACTCTCAGCTCGGCTGGGAGCAGAGCACTGGCAGCAACATTTTCCTCTGTGAACGCATTAATTGGGGTCCATTTCCCTGCCCTCCATGTGCATCCCTTGCGGTGCTGATGGGAGCTCTGCAGGCCTGGCAGCTGCTGCAGACATCCTTTCCATTGAGGCACACATTCATCAACAGCTCTTTTCTCCCGGAAAAGAATGTTCCTGCTTCTCCTACAGCAGCACAGGGATGGAGGTGAAACCGGGTCTGCCAGGGCCAGGTTCAAAATGTCACTGCTGGCTGTTACAAAAGACAGAACTTGGCTGTTGAGAGATTCCCATATCTGAGCACTGGACTTTATGAATTGGAAGGGTCAATGAGGAAAATCAGATTTTGGTTAGAAGACAGTAGAGGTCAGTACATTTTTTTTTTATATTGCAGAAATCAGCCCTTTTGTAATGACTTTATAAACTACCATACTTCATTCTGGGTTTTACAGTATTTTGGACCGCTAGCAGCTTGAAAGGGATCATGAAAATACAGATACAGGACACCAACAGCAAATATACCAGCATTTATTCTGCTGCAGATGCTGCTTCCAAACCCCACCGAAGGAGAAGCTGGTTATTATACAGAGTCCAAGCCAAACCTGCCTATGCCAACCTGGCTTTATTTTAGGAGATACACAGACATTTTCCAGCTGTGAATTTCACCCAAGAACACACCGTGGCCTGTTTTTCTAGTCTTTATAAACTAGCTCCTTTCCTGAATACCCAGACATTTAAACTGCTTCTTAACTGCTGAGATTCAAAAAGTTAACAGTACATTTCCCTTGTTTGTGAGCAACTTCAATTTTCCTGCATATTTTATGTGATCACTTTCCATCTTAGTGAACTTCAGTCCACACTGAAATCCCCTACTATGAATTCTGCTACTTAGTCTTCACTGGGAAGTCTTTCTTTCTCTCTCCTTTAAGCTGCTGTGGATTAAAATAATTACTTTTGTTTCATACGTGATCAGACACTCACCTGACCTGTCTCTGCAAGAGATTTGACAACGCCCAGGTCAGTATTTTCCCCAGTGGGAAAGCTCTTTGTACCCTGGGAAGCTGCTGCAGGGCTGTGCCTCAGCTAAAAGCCAGATCAGTTGTCCCATTTGTCACTTACAACTTCCGTGGTGCTTGAATGGCGCAGGAAATTACTGCCAGCAGAAAACGAGCAAAGCGGAAAGGATGGACCCTTCAAAAGACAAAGATTTTCTCTGTCACAGCTGCCGTGAGCTAATCATTGATAAAGGGGGGAAATATCACTTGGGGAAATCAGAGCCACATGACGAAGTTAAGGGAAAGCAAACTGAGATTTGAAAGGAGAAGGAAGAAGTCCTTAGATGCATAGATGCAGATGCAGATGCAGATGAAAGCTGCAGATCTGCTCCCAGGAGTGCAACTCCGCTGTGGATTCAAGGGCTGGCACCATGGGCAGGGCTGGCGCTGCAGCCCGTTACTAAAGGTGATAGCATTAGCCCTAATACCATCCCGTGCTCGGAAATCTGATCATGTTCGCTTTGAAACGCTCCACAGACTTTGTACTTGGAGTGAGGACTTGAAATTTGGCAAGAGGGTGTTCTTTGCATTGTGCACAGGCTTTTCGCCTTTCCTTGGAAAACTCACATCAAGTTATTGAAGGCAAAAGCGCTGGGGCTATTGCATTCACACATGTGCAGCAGAAACCTGCTCCAGTTTGTTATCCAGGGCCTCTAAAGGTATTTAATGTCTGTTGTGCCTGGTCCACATCTAACCAGAGACACTAAAATCCAATTTGCAGAAGTGCAGAGCAATTTACACTTGATAATAACAACTACTCTGAAAAAAAGTCAGGCCTCCCATGTCCCAAAGCTTAAATTAATTAATACTCCCAGACTTAGTATCTCTGTGCCATTCTCCATGTGTTAAAAGGAACAATATTCTCCCATCTCCACACGTATTTTAAAATAACTCATCCTATGTATTGAACGACAAAGACCACAGGAAAAATCAGATATACCAGGAAAACCAGGCCTCCCATGGTAGCAAGTGCCGTGAGGGGTGCAGAAAGGGCTCTGAGAGTCCCTCCCGTTCCCCTCGGCGCTGCTGCTCTGCACTTTGGGGTGATGCAAAGGAGGAGCTCCCAGCTGCAGCCCCAGCAACAATCTTTCTCTCTTCCTCCAGAATACTTGAAAATCATGAAGCAGAACTTTGAACCAGGAAACTGAGACGTTTTTCAGACAGACTTTGTAAATACGAGAGCCGTGGCCCCTAAGGGTGCTGACTACAATGAGGTGTCAGAGTTACGAGCAGCCTGCCATGTCCATCCTCACAGGAGACAAGGTTATGTGTGAAAGGAAACCCCATCATTTAGAGCCACAGCAACGGGAGGAGCTAACCAGCCACTAAAACAGACATATGGATAAAAACCAGCACTAACCTTAAAAAGGGGTTGTTTTTAGGACATTTGTCCAGTTCTTTTCTTTTTCTATTTTGCATTATCAGCTCTTACTACTTTCACTCCCCTTTTCTAAAACCTTTGTACAACCCAGCCAGCACACTGTAGCTGTAAAGAATTTTGCTTCAGGACGATGAGATCTCATCTTCCCCTCCCTGAAAGAGCAGCCTGTACCCTGTGCATGTCCAAGCGAGCAAACGGGACTGTGGTGTGTGACCTCCACTCAGGGAGACCCTACCTCAAGTGGCAAATCCATCCAAAGGGGGAATGTCGGGGGCTGCTGGCACTTAATGCATGGATTGGTTTGTATTCCTTGTGGCTGGAATCCCCCATTAATGCAGGGCAGGAAGCGAGGGTGACTGTGGAGGGCCAGATGGTGCTGAAGCTGGCTGTGATTGAAATGAGACATCCGTGGTGTAGGAGTCCTTTTGCTGTTTCTTTATACCAGGGCAAATGACAGCCTCCGAGGCGCAACGTGGGAATTACATTCTGGACTAACTGCTCCCGTCCTTTTCTGATTTCCAGGTGTTCACTGTCAGATTAATGTCAGAGGTAGGCTGCAGGTTGGGTCTTGTATCCGTGTGATTTCGTACCGCAGTGGGGCACTTTGAAACTATTCTGAAGCAGTTTTCCACATTAAGGTATCCACATCACATCTCTGACTCCTGTGAGTTTGGTGATAAGTGTGAGGTGCTTTCAGGCTGAGATAAGCGTGCTGTGCTAAGCAGGCTGACGCTCCAGTGAGCAGGAAGGAACCCCAAGCTCACAGATAAAAACTCCCCAGCAGATCTAAACTCGTGTTTGCCATAGGCTTGCACTCACCCATGCAGAACGAGATGTTCCACGAAACAGGAACGTTCCATTTGATAAGAGAACAAGGGCATAAGTGCTGACTGGTTCTGAGTTTTGGCTTCTGATATCCTTTCTGTCCTGCCCCTAATGAACATTTAATTGGCTGAAGCTGTGCTTATCCCCACAGTGAGCTGGCAGGCCCAGATAACTGTTGAGATTCTTAGACGATATCAACAGGCGCAGTTCCAGTGAGTTTAAGGGAGAAATGCTGACTTACCCAGCTGAAAGCTTGGCCTGTTACATTCAGTGTTTTTATTTTTTACTCTTACGTGGAGCTGTATGCTCCCACTGAATGCAGGTGCATCCTGACCCTAAGCTTTAGGATGGCAGCCTGCATCTCCCTGATGCATCTTCTTCCATCCTGCAGCGTTTTAGAAGACAAAAGCAAAGAGGATTTCTCCAAGTTAGGTATTTTCTAATAATCTTGTGTCAGTGGGAAATCCCTGTAGCTACAAGTTTGATCTCTATGTCTATGTGTATAAACTTCTAGGGAATAGATGAGAGAGCAGCAAATGCTATTCAAAAATAAATACTATAATTCCTGGGGATTGAGTTCCAGTAGAACTCGTTGTGTATTGGAAGCAGCTTTTTCTGATAGCACTTAAACACCCAGGTAATCTCATGCTTCCTGCCAAACACACAGCCTTTTGCAAAAGATTTTTCAGGGATACCAATTTATATCCAAAAGTCTCTGCATGCGTTGGCTAATATTGGAAATTACTGACTTGGTTGCAAACACATGTGAATGCATGTGAGCAGGATTTTACTCTCTTTTGATTTTTTGCCTCCAGACTTTTCAGTGNAAAAAAAAAAAAAAAAAAAAAGCCATATCACTTGAACAAAAAGCAATGTTTGTTGCTCGCCTTTTTCCTTGCACGGGCGTGTGTGACACCATCCCTGGCTGAAGAGATGAGCTGTGGGTTTCTGCAGCGGCTGTCCCGAGGCACAGAGCCCAGGGGCTTTAGCTGCATGCACACTGGGGAAGAGAATCCAAGGGAAGGGATTGTCGGTGATGGGAACCCAAAGGTTTTCGGAGGGGCAACGAGCATTTAAAATGCTGTTACTATGGTGTAGGCAGGAGGATTTCAGCTGCTGCAGCAGGATGGAGCCTGAAACACTCGGAGGTGTTTGGGGGAAGGCACAGAGAGGCTGCCCCACGCTGAGCAGGGACCTTTTGTACTCCGTGGCTGCCAGATCCGAGGCGGTGGAAGGCGCTGAGCAGCTCTGCCCTGGCTGAGCTCATGATTCCTGTTGACTGCTTCCCTGCTGCTGCAGAGACAGGCAGAGTCACGCTGTGCTGCCATCGGAGCAGATCCCAGGGGCCATTCCCCTGAGCAGATCCCATTCCCCTGAGCAGATCCCATTCCCCTGAGCAGATCCCAGGAGCCGTTCCCCTGAGCAGATCCCATTCCCCTGAGCAGATCCCATTCCCCTGAGCAGATCCCAGGGGCCATTCCCCTGAGCAGATCCCATTCCCCTGAGCAGATCCCATTCCCCTGAGCAGATCCCATTCCCCTGAGCAGATCCCAGGAGCGATTCCCCTGAGCCCGCAGCCGCCGCTGCCGCAGACGGGAGGCACAGGCAGGCCTGGGCTGGGGAGCCCTCCTGGGGACTGGGGGAGCCTGGGTGTGCCTGCAGCAGGGAGCAGCTTCCAGCAGCGCCTGCAACACCTGGCACTTCTGGGGAGCTCTCTGAAGCTGTTTTCAGGCCTGAGCAGCTTTAAGAATCCCACTTTTTCCAAACTGCACCCTGTCACTTCCTTGGCTAATCCTCTCCTTAGCTGCCTTAAGTTAACACCCCTTTATTTCAGAAATTGGCTTTTTTAGGTTTATACTCCACTAATTGGCTTTTTCACCCTCTGAACCCTTTCTGCTTCCTCCTGCATGCAGCCCAGTGCCTTTCACCACCTAATCCCCTCATTCCACACTTCCATCCCACCATTCTCTTCTTCCTTCTTTTTATTTCCTCCCGAAATGAGCTCGTACCCTTTTGCTACAACCCCTGAGGCTCTGATGTTAAAAATCTCTGACTTATATTTTGGTGTTAAGAATTTCTGACTTCTCCCTGACATTCATTATCTGACACTTGTAAAAGAGGGTCTGATCCTACGAACATGTATGGACGTGCCAGGCTTAGACTGGAGTGCAGTGAGACCGCTGCCTGTGTTACCAGTTTTTGGCATTTTAGCAAGAGTTGCACGATATTTATGTTTCTGAAAATCCAAATTTAAGGAGTCCATGTTAGAAAGGTTCTGCTTCACATAGGAAAAAAACAAGAGAAGAAATAGCTTCTAGTCCTCCTAGTTGTAGAAGCAGATAGGAAGTGTAAATCATATAAATCTGCGAGTCAGAGGGAAAAATAAAAATAACTCAATTGTCTCTCTATATATTTCAGATCTCTTCTCTGTATTCTCTTCATCTTATTGCAGCTGATCCAGATTTTGAATACCTGCAGCTGGCAATGCTGAGCATGCAGTTAAACGTTTGCAATTATTTGCACTCACTTATTGAGTTATCACTGGCTTTTTCTAGACAGAAACCAAATAAGTCAGAAAGATGGATTGCCTATACAGTAACAGAACAATGCTGCATCCAAGGCAGACAAAAGCCTCAAAGAACGGAAAACAGGGAACCAAAGCTGTGCTTTTCCGAGGGGATATTTTAGGAACATCTGGTCTCTACTGGAAGAAGCATTTCTCCAAAAATGGGGGAAATAAAATCAAACAAAAAAGTAAAATCTTTACATGTATTCAAAAGCAAAACTTTAACGAACAGGCTTTGATCTGCAAATGTAATTAGCATTAGAATTAGAGATGGAATGGAGATTTGTCTAAAAGCATTAATTCAAATCCCACGCCTGATATTTTCTTATCACTGCTGTAATTCTAACAGTGCCTGTGGCAGATTCAGAAATCAGAAGAAAGGGACAAGGGCAGTAGGTCTCCCACTAGCAAAAAAAAAAGGGGGGCGGTGGGAGTGGGGAAAAAGAGTGTGAGATGGAATTAATCTATAATATCCCCAACCCAACTCTATTTTCAATGTATGAATTATTTATCTTCCAATCTCCAAACGCCAATATATCTGTATGCACCAGTACTTTGATCTCCTGCCGCTCCCCAGCACTGCAATGCCTCAAATAAGATGGCTGTGCAAACCTGCAGGCTCCAGGTAGATTTCATTTGAATAGAAGACCCAAACACCCACTACAGGTTGCTTTTGAAAAGCCGGGGATAACCTATTTCCTGGCAGCTCCCCTCCTTCCGTGCTGCTGGCGCTGCGTGAGCGCAGGAGGCAGCTCCAGGTGTGCTCCTGGACACACCTGGGGGGCTGAGCTGCCCTGGCCCCCAGCTCCCAGTGAGAGTGACAGAGACAGAGACAGTGACAGTGACAGTGACAGACACAGTGACAGTGACAGTGACAGAGACAGAGACAGAGACAGAGACAGAGACAGAGACAGAGACAGAGACAGAGACACAGTGCCAGTGCCAGTGCCAGTGCCAGAGACAGAGACAGTGACAGAGACAGAGACAGAGACAGAGACAGAGACAGAGACACAGTGCCAGTGCCAGTGCCAGTGCCAGAGACAGTGACAGTGACAGTGACAGTGACAGTGCCAATGCCAGGGCTCACACTGGGGGAGCTGCACTGACCCCCAGGCCCCATTCCAGTGCCAGGGCTCACACTGGAGGAGCCTGGCTGACCCTCAGGTCCCCATTCCAGTGCCAGGGCTCACACTGGGGGAGCTGCACTGACCCTCAGGTCCCCATTCCAGTGCCAGGGCTCACAATCGGAGGGCAGGAGCTGCGGGGCAAGGTTCAAACGCGGCCCTTGGTGATGTGCGGGCCCGTGTATGGAGACAGCTGAGCAAGGGATGTGTGAGTTTGGGATTAACCTCGTCTGAGAGCCGTGAGCAGCAGAGCACAGCCAGCTCCAGACCAAGGTTTTCGTTTGGCCAAGAGCAGCAGCTTTGTGCCTGCAGGGGCAGGAGCCCGGGCTGTGCTTTGATTCCCGTGGCATCGGGGCTCCCCTCTGCCCACAGAGCGCTCTCGGTGAGCGGCTCTCTCAGCACTCACGACAGGCTGCGAAACTTTCAAACCTGTGACATCCATGAGCTCTCACCGATTCTGTTTGGTCTGAACAGGGTGGCCAGGCCACTGTGCCCAGACAGGAGGCACAGCTCATGTTCAGACGCCTCTCAAACTCCTTTCTGGCCAATTCCTTTTGTAAATTGTGCTCTCTTCAAAACTGGAAGTAGACACATGGTGATTATGCGCTTTCTAGAGAGATTTGACCAAGCATTTATAGTTTACAAGTCAATATTTTAATTGTTATTACTATTATTAAAGTTGCAGTTTCGTTTGATCTTATTAGAGTTTTTACCTTTTTTTCATTTCCTAAGAAAGAAAATAACTTTAGCAGGAACAAAGGCTGAGAGGCTGAGCAAAAGGCAGCCATAAGAGTCTTATCAAAGCCCCAACAGAGTGCGAATAATTATTCACACTCTGTTGGGGGCTCTAGAAAGACCATCTGAGGAAAAGGATCACTCAGTCTTTTCAACATGTGAAATTAAAGAAAACCACTAGAAATTCAGTGCAGGCTTGGGAGGGGGAAGTGGCACAGGGGCAGCTGAGAGAAAGCTGTGGCTGCTCCTCTCCCGTTGGCTCACACCCTTAGCTGACCACTGGCCGAGCCCACTGTGCCGGACGGTGTCACAACAGCGGTTTGGCAACAAAGCTCAGTTAATAACTTTAATGAGAGGGAAAGAGCAGAGCTGAACACATGCCTGCATTATGAGCCGCATTTACCTGATGTGCTCTGTTCACTGTCTCCCACTGTTGTGCCGGTTGTTTATTCTGCATATGTAAAAAAAATTAAAAATCGAAGCTTTACCTAATCAACTTACTTAATTTCAAACACCTTTCTCTTATATCCCACACTGGCCTTCATTCTTGAAAGAAGCATCTCTTCAACATTCATGGTACAGCCTTACATTACACTGCTGAAAACTTCCATTTTTAACTATTTGGCTGCTGGCTTTTGAAGACCATAACCTGCCATAATGATTAATATTGTTTCATTAATTAGCTGGGCTCTCCCATCTGTCTGTATCCATTTCTTATTTCAAATGGACACTTCTGAGATGAAGTCCCTCATTTTCTTATGTTTTGCATAAAACCTCCCTCAGTGGAATCCTGACAACATCTTCATGGACTTGTCCCACACCGAGTGTCACAGACGTAGATCATCGTGTCCACTGTGCCCCCAGGAGTCAGGAAACCGATTTTACCTCCATCACACAAACGGGGAACTGAGGCAGAGAGGTGTGAAGTGCCTTACCCAGGGTCCCACACGAGGTCTGAGCAGAGCAGGAGTTTGAACACAGCTTTTGCAAGCCCACAGCTAATATACTGACCACCACGTCAACTTCGGGTTTATCTTAAAAAATAATTACATATACATCTACATATATAATTAAAACTATTCAAAATCTGTAATTAGGGTTGACATTTAAAATGATGACGAGAATTGAATCAGCTGCAGTCTCTTGTAAAGCAGGGTTACCCAACTGGCTGGAGATAGCCTTTGGCACATCAGAGCCCTGCTCAAACCACTGGGGAGTGTTCCTGCTCCTAAATCACCTCTCTGCGCTTCACCTCAGGGTAGAGGAGCAAATGCCACGTTGGGCACAGCCTGTGGTTTTTGTGAGCGCTCCCACAGCACCTCATGAAGAGCCACCCGTGCCTGCAGCTGCCTCCCCTCGGCCCGCGGCCCTCACAGAGAGCTGTGATTGCAGCAACCACAGAATGGTCATGGAAATGGGTTATGATCTTCTGAAGAGAACTGCTCACGCAGGCTGGGCCGAGCGCTCCCCACCAGCCATGCCAGCAGCTCTCCGGTTGCTGGTTCAGCACGTCACCGCACTCACTGTTGTGTTTAGGAATTATTAATGAGGGCCTCGTAAGGCTTGCGGGATTTTCATGCACAGTTCAAGTCAACAGAGGCTGGATTAAAACCTCCATTAGGAATGAAAGCCTGTAATCGGTTCCTGTTTGCTTGGCAGCAGGTTTTACAGCAGCTCTGCAGCGGGATCGGGGTTTCGGATGAGGCTGGCTCCTGCCCGGGTGGCACCTGCAGCTCCAAGGCGGTGACAAATGGCAGGAGACAAAACCAGAGATTCGGGAAGTGTTTGCTGGAGGTGGAGGCTGGAGGCAGAGGAGAGCCCAGCGTGCCTCACTAGCTAAATGTCAACTGGCGAGTGCCTTTGCCATTGTAGAGACTAAATCTTGTTGGGTTTGTGTTAGGAAAATTGCAGATCCCCAGCACAAAATTTTACCCGCAGGGCTAGCTGAGCTGTGTTATAAATGTGCTGTATACCAAGGGAAAAGTATTCTCTGGTGTCAAAAAATTGTTGGTGCTGCTTTGATTATTTTTTTAAAAAAATACTTTCAAAGTGAAAAAGAGGATTTTTTTTTTTTTTTTTTTTTTTATCTTAAAGGGATAAAAAGCAGCAGGGAGTTGCTTTCCTTAGTCTATATGCCCTTTAAAATCCAGCATAGAATACCCTATTAATTTATTTTCTCTTTCCCAGCATCACATTTTGAAAAATGCCCGTCACATTGCGGATGTGCAGCTGATTTATTATCCCACCCAAAGCGATGATGCAGGAATCAGGGACACTTTTTCTGCCCCGTTCCCCCCAGCAGCAGCTCTGGGGGAGAGCACGGCAGCAGCCCTGCTGGCGTTTCCTCGGGAGGGAAGTGCAGCAGGGCAGGGCTGTGTCCCTGCTCTGACACACAATGCAGGGATGTGCCGCCGCCGTCACCCCCGTGCCACGCTCATTGTTGGCAGGTCAAAGCGCTGAATATCAATGCACTAATTCCTTCACCCCTCCAACCCGTCCTCTGACTGGAATGCTCACTTCTATTGCACAGCCTTCACCTCTGGCCCTCACCGTCTTCATGGCTCCGCGCTTCAAAGCATTCTGCTCGTGTAGAAAATGCCTTGTTGAAGGAATGGTCATAGCTGCACAATTATTTCGAAAAAACTCGACATTGTGTTTCAGCGGAGGACAGGAGAACTGGCGAAAGTCGGAATCACTTTCAAGATTCAGATCTAAATCCTGAGGTTTAGAAATATGAAAGTCAAAACTACAATAGTCCAAACACACAGAGCCTATTCTTTGCACCTTGAAATGTGGAAAATTAAAGACCTGCTCTCAGTTTGACTACTCACCTTTCCATTTTCTGAGGCACCCAACAAAGTTCCCTCTGCTAATGAATACAGGTTTTGATTGTTGGATTACACAGATTATTTTCTGTCATCTTCAAGTCCTTTAAACAATTGCTGCCTTTGAAATCCCTTATGCAAGAAGCATATGACCTTACAACACTCCTATTCCTCTTTTGTATTTAACATCACAGCCCTCTCTGTGGTTACACACAATGTGGGGAAAGCTGCGGGTCAGGGCTGTGAGGTGACGGCTGGAAACGCAGGGCGCCCAACTATTGAAGCTAACACAAAATACACAGAAGAAAGGAGGCTACATGGAAAAGGGTTTAAAAGTAAACATTATTTTTTATATCACATTTCGTTTCAGTTCCAAAAAACCAAGGAACAGACGGTTGTACACGGGACAGGATATAAATCAAGGGACAGCAGAAAATTAAATGGAATGTAAACTCGGGTGCTGAAACAGTCTCAAATTAAAACATGCTTGAAGTGTGGTCAAGAATATCCGTACTGGTTGGGATTTATACTGGAACCCCATTCCTGACCCCCCAGTCTTTCTCTTTGCCTCTCTTTTGCTCTTTTCTCTGTTCCCTGCCATGTTTTCCTGCTCGTCCATTGATACCAATCTCTCATGGATTTTCCATAAGCATTTCAGATTTCCACAATATCTTCCATTTAACACAACACCGAACTTCACGAATAGAATTATCCATTTTTTGGGATACCTTTAGGGCAATATTCAGAGAAACAGAGGCTGCACAGGTAAACACCAAGAAATGAGAAGTGCCTGATAAGAGCTGAGGAGTGTTTTCAATTCCCTGCGAAGCCACAGATGTGGTTTAAGCACAGGGGAACTTTCACATACAGTGGTGAATGGTGAATAATCTTTTTGTGAATGTTCATTGTAAGATTTGTTGTGCCACACAATTCCTAGATTCAGATTTGAACGCAGAAAATGCTGTGGGCACAACAGGCTTGGAACAACAAACTCAACCTCACTTTGTCTAACTCAGCATTTAGCAATTTTATTGGCAGAGACTTGCAGAAAGGAACGAGAAATCATAATTCAGCAAATTCCTTCTATCACTGCTCAGCTTTCTGTCCTCATAGTGAATTATTCACCTCAGCAATGACTCAGTTAGGGAAAGATTAAAGGCTGGATTCTGGCACCCTCGCTGCTCTTGGGGAGCGTTATGAAGCGTCCTGGTGAACGCTGCAAATACACGATGGGGGTAGCACAGCTCTGAGCGAACAGGGGGATCCGTGCCCTCAGAGCCCTCAGTTTGTGCCCAGAGCCACAACTCGAAACATCCCCCAGGGCTCTCGTGTCCGTCAGCTCCGAGATTTGTGCCAGCGGGAGCTGTGGAGCATCACCCGCCCCACAGGGCAGCCCCTGCCACGTTCCAGAGGCTGCAAACCACACCTGGGCCTCGGAGTTCTCGGCCCAAAACCCAAGGAAATTCAGTAGAATCAGCCACGTGCAAGTCTCCTACTAAATAAAGAAACCTCATGAAACTACAGTTATTAAAGTAAATGCATTTGACTCCACGAGACTTTCATGAAGTGGGTACCAATTTAAACTGATAATTCTCTGCATGGAAAATTTCAGGAATAATCTCTTTTTTTTCCTGTTAACAAGGCCTGAAAAAATAGCATGGAACTAAGATTCTGTCATGGCACCTGGATCTGCAAAATTCAACAGGTGAAAGCTAAAGGGATAAAAATGCCACAGAATATTTTGGAATTCAGAGCTGTTTGGCAGCTCACAGAAAACAGCCCCTATGTTATGGAGGCACTGATGTTTCATCTCTCACTTCTCTCAGCTGTTCTGAGCTGAGAGTTATCATTGCAGATTACTGGAAAGCACTTGATGCAGCCAGTTCCTTTTAAAATATATTTTGTTGGAAGTTGTTAGAAAATTCAATAAAGACACTTTGATCGTGATCCATTCATTGACTTTCTTGGACTAACTTTTATATGGGATTTAAAGTGGATTTGAAGCTTCTGTTTCAAAAGCAAAGCATATTTTCCAAATTCCTGCAGTGCCTCGTGGCATCAGCTTTGCTTTTGAAATAGAGAATGAGGATGCGGAGATATTAAAGCTAAGCTCAGAGAAACATGATTTTCACCCCCTCTAGAAAAACAGGAACATCCTTACTCTTCCTTTGAATGCATAATTAGTGCTAATTGAAGACACATGTCAGAAATGTATGCAGCAGGACAGGGCACAGAATGCAGGGGGATTTTCCTACCAGCGCCAGAGACAAGCAAAGGAAGAGCTGCAGCTCTGCCTCTCCCTGGGTCCTCATGCCACGTGCAAGACCTGCAAGTCACAAGTGGCCATAAATAGTTCCCAGTACAAGTGCACTGGTTCAAATCATCTTTTCTCCCTGTTCTGCTCCATGGAGTTCAGGCAGGCTTTGGGAGCAGCACTGAGCTCGTAGGAGCGGTTGTCTCCATGCCGATTCCTAGCCCCTGCCACCACAGCGGTCCCACCAACCAGGAAAGCTCAGCCCCAGAAAATTCTTCTCACTTCCTTTGACAACACAATGTAGGCATCCACGAGCTCCGTGCAGATCCTGATTTCCAAATTAACTGTATACGTAAACACAGGCTTGTTGGACAGGTAGCACTCAGCAAAATTTCCATGGATTGTCAAATTTGTATTCCTAATGTCCTTCCTTGAAAAATATAATTGCTTCTTCAAATCTTTATCATAAAAACTGAAGTATTACGAGCTTCTCAAAAAATAAACCTAACTTTTTTGGAGCAAAACATTTTTTTTTCCTTAAGTCCATCCTTTAAAAGACCAAAACATTTCATTTCACATAATGGCCGCAATGAGATACTCAGCAATGAAAACTTAGTTCCAACAACAGTTAACAGCAGGGGCAGTTAAAGCAGCTTTGTTAAATGTTGCCACCTGTATTGACTGCAATAAACAGCTTCTCTTTCATTCTGTTCGTGCCTAAATTTAATGGATGTTTAAACGTCTCAGTCTGTTTGCTGTGACCTGGTGGCAGCTCTGCGCTCACCTGGGCTCTGAGCAGCATCGCCAGAGCCCCGGGCCAGGCCAGCACAGACACCGCAGGTGTGGTGTGCTCAACTGTCCCTGTCCCTGTCCCTGTCCCTGACCCTGTCCCTGTCCCCGTCCCTGTCCCTGTCCCCATCCCTTCCCCTGTCCCTGTCCCTGTCCCAGCCCTGTCCCTGTCCCTGTCCCCATCC
>VZRN01000988.1:441905-619313 GCA_013397935.1 Dasyornis broadbenti | reverse complement strand
TTTTTTTTTTTTCTATCACCAACTTCAACCACAGGGTCAGCTTTGATTTGGGTGAGTCAGAAACATATTTATCTCTGAAATTCTCCTTCTGTGCCTGGGAATGAAGAGTTTCTCTTCATCTCAGAAGAAAGAGACGTATTTTAAATAATAGTAGTGGCAAAAAAGAAAAAAAGTGAATAACAGCATTTTGTTTTACCTGCTACATAGTAGGCCTGATTTATATGTTGCTGGTACACACATGATTTTAAGAGGCTTCTTCAGTTTCTCTGTGACAATGTTTATGGTTTGTTTATAGAAAGAGGTCTGTGCTCCAGACTTTGTTCTAAACTCTGCTCAGCTCACGCAGTTGCTACAGCAGATAGACTTGACCCAGTCCTCACCCTGTTTAAGATGTGTTTTATTTTTGCAGGCATTCCATAGTTGCAGGAAGCACTCAAGCCTTAATCTGGACCACTTGTCGGGTAGTGAAAGGGAAAAAACAACGTAGGGAGCAATCCTCTTGGAAAACCATCCACGGGTTTTAGGGAGAGCTCAGCAGGCCTGCAAATGCTGTAGGCAGCTTTGAAATCGCCGGCCAAGGAGGCTTTGTTGTTGATGCCCCAAGGGAAAAGCCAAATGCAGAGCTCATCACAATGCGAGTGCGGATCAAGAATAAGCGGAGATTTGGCATGGTTTGATCTGCACATCCTTTTCCTGCCTCCTTCTGCAGTTTTGGTGGAAAGAAAACTGCTTGGAAGCCCCAAAACCATGGCAATTGCTGGTTCTCAGAGCCCAACAGGCACCTCCTGGTCTTGGAGAACGCGAATTGTTTTGTCCTCAGTGCTGACGCCCCTGGGCTGCCATGGGGCAGCTGCCCTTCCGTGCAGGTGGGCAGGGACAGGGACAGGGACAGGGGAAGGGCTGGGGCTGGGGCAGGGACAGGGGAAGGGCTGGGGCAGGGACAGGGACAGGGACAGGGACAGGGACAGGGGCAGGGACAGGGACAGGGACAGGGGAAGGGCTGGGGCTGGGGCAGGGACAGGGACAGGGACAGGGGCAGGGACAGGGACAGGGGAAGGGCTGGGGCAGGGACAGGGACAGGGACAGGGACAGGGACAGGGGCAGGGACAGGGACAGGGACAGGGGAAGGGCTGGGGCTGGGGCAGGGACAGGGACAGGGACAGGGGCAGGGACAGGNGGGACAGGGGCAGGGGCAGGGGCCGGAGCAGGAGCAGGAGCAGAGGCAGGAGCAGGAGCAGAGGCAGGAGCAGGAACAGGGCCCTATTATCCGTGACCATGGTGCTCAGTGCATTTTCACCTCTGACAGAACGTGCCCGTGTTTTCAGCCTGTAGCAGCACAGGCATCATGGTTACCAAGGCTCATCTGTCACTCACCTCCACTGCTTGGCTGCAATTCCCAGCAGCTCAAACACCCCTCTGAGGGGACACTTCTCCTGCCCTCACACGGGACGGTGCCTGAATAAACAATTCCCGTTGCTGATTTAATGGGAACTCTTTGCATGTTTTCCCACGTGCCCCAACCTCAGTTTCAAGATAAGCAAAGCACACAGGGGAGATCAGTGCTGGCACAGAGAACATTGTCCAGGCTGAAGCCAAAATCCCCAGCTCTCCTTGGATGGGAAGTTTGGCTAAAGGGGCAGGAAATTGCCCAGAAGCGATAAAATGTTTTAAAAGAGCATGATGCTGGGAAGTGGAGCTTCACCTTGCAAGAGCACTGCTCTTGGTGTGAGCTGAGTGGTTCCACTGCCGACCTGGCAGGTGTGGGAAAGGACATTGATCCAACCGCTGCTGCCTCGTGCTCCAGAGCCTTTAGACTTGGCTGGGATTCTGGATTTCTTACAGCTTCGTGGAAGTCATGGATTTGCTTTTTTCACTCTACTGTCTCTCTTTAATATGAAGATCAAGAGTACCAAGATTTAATATTAGAATTCTGTGCAACAGATTATTAGCAGTATTATAAAAAATAATTTATAAATTAGACCATAAAACATTGAGGAACTTTAGATTTCTGTAAATATAAAATAAAATCCTTTCCATTTGGGAGCTTGTACAATGTGAGAACACTGCAACGGGCATTTCACTAGGAATAATGTTAAATTTTGCTAAGAAGAAATCCTGCAGATTTCAGATTTTCTACAGGAAAATGTCTGTATCCATACATCCAAGGCTTTAGAAAGATTATTTTGAATTTTGTGATAGAAACCTCAGGCCTGTATAATTATTTATCCAGCTATCAAGGCTCATTTCAAGCTTTTACCATATGTTAGCTGTGTTTGCAGGAATCAGCATAAATATGGGTTTTTGGGGTTTTTTTGGCAACATGCTTCCTCTTACTTGTTTGTCCATTTGGGAACTGCACAATTCTCACTAAACATCCCTCGGGAGAACGAATTTCCCACTGCTCAAAAATCTGCTCCTTTGCCGAGCTCCGCTTTCGTTCAGTCACAATTCCACACGTGACCAGAGCGGTGCTGGAGCAGCCGGATCCCGTCCGAGCTGCGAGCAGACGCTGCAGAGCAAGAGCAAAGGAACGCTGCAGCTCCAACCCAGGGCCAACCTGCCTGCGGGCAAAGATTTCTCCCCAAGCCTCAGCGCTTTGAGCCTGAGCTGTGCCCCGGAGTGGAAAGCTTCACATCCCTTCAAAAACTGCAATTCAAAAAAAAAAAAAAAAAGCCGTCATGATTTCACAAAACTTTTTGTGAAGCATCTGTTTCTTCGTGGAGTCCCATGAAGTTCTTGCCTGCACAGTCTGCAGGGTGACAAGGACTTCCAAAGGTCAATTATGCGCAGCTCTGAAATACATTTCCCTTCTGTCCCTTTTCTGTTTGATCCATTTCAAATTAATTAAACGGTCAACATTTGAAGTATATTTTTTCCATCTTGAAAAAAAAAAATCCTTCATTGTAACTTTTCAGCAAGTTGTCTATTTAGGTCTTTATTTGGAATAAGGCTGAGTTTTATGTTCTGAAAGTTTGTTGGAGCAACCATCTCACTTATCTGCTTTAAAAACAATATTTTAAAGATGCAATTTTCTGTGAAAGAAGCCGGCTCAACACGTAATTCTCTTCTGTCTCTGATGGATCATTTGCTCAGACATAATGAATTCTGCAGGATCTGATAACTTTATTGCTCATGAAGTAAGCACAGTAAAATAATGAGTTGCTATATCATCATTTTGGCTTTGTTTCTCATTGCTTGCCTCTTACACTTGAAAAAAGTCCTTGAGTTCTTGATTAGTCTTCTTGGCTTAAAGGACCTGTCTCTTGCCAGGCTAAAAGAGAAAATTATTCAGATTCTTTACTTTTGATTCCCCATTGCTCTGAACTAATGAATGGTATCCTTCCTTATAATGACCCGAAACATCAAGGGTGGCTTCCTACCCACTATGAAAAGGCTCAGGTCCAGCTTTTTCATTGGGATAAAAAACTTGTTAATAAAATCAGCACAGTGGCTCAGACGCGTTACCCTGTTAGACCTCCGACAGGAGAGTCACAGATCTTAAGAAGAAGAAGAAAGGGAAGGAGAAACAGAGATTCATGGGAGAAAAAAAGGGGGGAAAATGTGATTTCAGATGGTATCAAACAAAAGAGAAGAATGTTACCGTCAGTCCTCTCCCACCAAATTTGCCTCTGCCCAGTTCAATGCTGGGCCCTGCTCAGGTCAGGGATTTATTAAAATGCAATAAAGCGACAATATTTCTGGAAACATGGAGCCATCGTGGAGCTACTTGAAGAATTTGTCTTAAAGGGGCTGGTTCAAGCCCAACTGGGATCTTCTGCATTGATTTCAAGAGGCTTTCAATTACCCCAGAGCCCTGCAGGGTTGAAACAAACGCTGAGCAGGTTGTTCGCGAGGTGTGAGGGGAAGCCAACAGCGCTACTGACGGAGTTTCTCCCGAGCAGAAACGCGGCAGCACTCTGCACTCACTGGCACAGGAGCACTCCCACTGTCCAGGAGCTGTGGGCAAGGGAAACGGGCACAGGCTTCAGCTTTTCGAAACGTTTGAAGAGTTAAAATTCAGCCAAAGTTTGAAACTTTTTGTATCAAAACTACCTGAAAGGGCCTGTGTTTACTTCTCACCCAGTACACTTGAAAAGCACGTGCCCTTTGCAAATGCCCTTCCACGTCCTCTTCCCAGCAATGACCTCTGCCGTCTGTGCTGGACTTGGGTGTTATTTTTCACTGAAACGAGATCTCTTTAATCAGCTTTAAAAACATTGTGAACTGGAACTGCTCTTATTTAAAAGTTTAACTTTACTTTCATCAATTTATAATCAGAGTTCCTCTGGTATGTTTGATTCCTGACAAGGATAAAAGTCTTGTGCCCCCATTGCTAATGAGATGATAAAACAGCAGGGATCAAGTTTTTAATTACTACAGGCTATGCACTGGAGAGGTACCAATGATATTTTCTATTGCATGTCTAAGTTGTAACTTCAGGCTTATGACAGTCATGCTGTGTTCCTCTGCCTTTGATGATCACTCATCTTTGTCTCCTGAGAACACACAAAAATTTCTGAGCTGGGCTCCTGGGGGGCTGGCAATTATTGCTGTAACCTGGCACAGGTTCCAGGGTAGCACCAGCGCTGCTCAGCGAGGATCCCGTGTCTGAGCGGAGGAGAGGACATGCACAACATCGGCAACTTTTCTGCTCACACAATCGAGATTCTCAATCTAGTTGTTCCTTTAATAATTATGCTTTTAATTAAGCTAGAGAATAATTTAATATTGTTCCCTTTTTTCCTGTTAGAAGCACAATCTTTTACCTTCTCATACATAAAGCATCAGGGCCACAGGCACACAGCAATGCACATTTTTGGCACTAGGGGACTCAGGTCCTGGGAAATTGTCAATGCAGGCATGGTTTTGGAAATGATCATCATTCCTACCCATCTTCATAAGCTGGTTCAGTGAGTTTTGTTTCTTTGAATCAAATTAATATCGATGCAAGAGATTAAAATGCATTTCTGAGTAATGAATAGTTTCATGATTAGAAAGAGAGAGCTGAGGCTGATGTGTTGTGAGCGATCCTTCCCCTCCCCAGCCCTGCCGATCTCCGCGCTGCTCCGCTGCACCTGTGTGGCCAAGATTCTGTTGTTCGAACGCTTCTCTTCCCTCTCGCTGCCAGCCCTGTCTGACCCCAGAGGGAGAATTTCCTTTGGCTGCAGCCAAGGCCAACAGGAGCAGAGCCATGGCTGGAGCTGCCGCCGGCGCGGCACCGCTGGGGCTGCAGGGAGGATTCTGCAGGTCCCGTGGGAGGTCACCTCTCTCAGCTGCCTCGGGACCACAGCGCTGCTTACATCACCAGGAATTCGCGGCAAGGAAAAACACTCGAAGTGTCTTCTCACTGAACCTCTGTGAGTTTTTTCTCTGAATATGAAGTTTATCTTCTCATTAAAGAGTTTGTGAAACCTGAACATGAGCCCACCAGATTTTTCAAATTAAGGAAAGGCTGTTTCCACAAAGGCCAGGTACTCCCAAAATTTCCTCTGAACCCACCACTGCGTTTTTTCTGCCACAGCTGCACAGCTCTGCCACCATTCCATGGCATCCTACAGACATAATTTTCTTTAAATTCCTTTATGCTGAGAGAACACTCTGTGAAAAAATTGTTTCACCCCTATTTTGTGTTGCCTTTTCTGTTTAATCTCTGCTTGATGTGAAAGATAGGTATGTCTCAGCCTTTCATCCAATTGAAATGGAGCTGCCATTCCTTTCTTTAGTTCCTTCACTTTATACTTCCTCTCTGCAGCTAAATCTTAACCCAGGAGAGAATTTTCCCTATGGGGAGGGAGTAAAGAGCACAGAAATAGTGACATCTCCAGCATGAAGTGGAGTCAGAAATGAGAAAAGGATGAGTCTGGATTCAGGAGCGGGAGGTCCTCCTAGAGTGCTGAAATACACAAAATAAACAACTACTTTTTCGCTGCCTAAACTTGAAGATTTTACAGTGGCATCACTTGTGTGAGGGTAAAACACCAAAGGATGTGCTTGTGTGCAGAGAAATTGCAAAATCCTCTGTGTAAGCAACGAAGAACGAACAGATTCATTCCCGTAAGAGCCGGGAGTTGTGATCTGCCTCGCGTTCTCCAGGGAGGGCCTGTCAGACAAACGCTACAGAAATCAAGAGCCCAGACGACCCAGTTCTCTCTAGCTTGAGGATAAAACCCCACGGCTTTGGCAGCCCCATCCAAAGGGGCTGTAGAGAATCGTTGGTAAGGAAACCGGGGGGGGTAACGTTCGCTTCAAAATGTGCTTCACAAATCTGAAACTTCTGTTAAGTAACAACCGCGATTAACGCGCTTGGCTGTAGAAATCAATTACGTTTGGAAAGCAAATCATAAAGGAGACTTCATCCTTGTTTTCTTTTACAGCTGATGTGACAGATCAGAACTGCAAACGCCACAAGCACCGCAGCGGCTGGAACCCAAGCACAGCTCCAAAGCACTGCTTTGTTGTACAAACGTGGGACAGCCAAGACACGGGCTGCTGTTGTGTGGAGGCAGCCAGCGGCACGCGAGAACTTCACAGCTCATACCAGCTCCCACCACTGCACGAACGGAACCCAGAGATTTAATGTGCTGCATAATAGAACTTGAAATGAAGTTGACCATAAAATGTGTGTAATCTAAAGTGCAGAAATCACTCCACTTTAATGATCTGTTCCCTCAAAAGAAAAATGTAAAGTGTTTAAAAGATTTAGCAAAATCTGTGCATAGATTGAATAAATCATCATGGGTATCAATTATATCCTGCAAATGGTGTACAGCTCTTATAACATCAAGGACTGGTTTTAATTACAGCTTCAGTGAAACTAATATTTTCTTAATTTTAATGAATGTCGTCCTATTATAGGATTAACTTGTGCTGAAGCTGGAGAAGCCAAAAGAATTTTCAATTAAAAGAATTGCACAGACATTCGAGAGGTACACCGAGAACAGCAGATTGTTTTGAAATAGGTTGGATTTTGGCCCAAATGCTGTTCCACTTTCTGACTCAATGAGTCACCCCATGGGAGAGTAGCAAGCGGGAGTTGGCCTTTTTTCCAGAGCTGTAAATATCGCAATGGGCTGCAAGCGCAAAGCTGGAGTGAATTCCTGTCTACACAAGAGAAATTTGTATAACTGAAATGATCCCAGAACTTCGTTGTCATTCCTAATTGAATGACAGCAACACACCAAGAGCTCCAGCTCTCTGCAGCTCCTGGGGCTCACGTTCAGGTGAGATGCCGCATTCCCAGCCAGCCCAGGCCCTTGTACGGCGCGGGCACAGCAGCAGAGCTCCGGCAGCGCGGCCACGTGTGCAGGGAAATCTTGTGCCCGGCTCAAAGCACCACGTGGAGGGCTCCCGAATCAAAAACAAAACCGAAAAACTGACTTTGCATTTATCATCATGATTTCAAAGCATTTTAACATTTTATTATTATTGAGGAGGGATAGAACTTAGGAAAGTACAGACAGGGCAGAGAGCCAGAGGTTTGAGAGGAGCCAAGGGCCCATTTTGTGGGCACTCGGAGTGTCCCCTCTTTGCCTGGCTTACCCAAAGGGTGATCTTGGTCAACTGCTTGCCATTCACGCTCCGGATTTTGCATTTGGTCCATCCTCAGGCCACCGGTCATGAATGAGGTCTAACGTGGGACATAAAGAAGCCGGAGTTTACGATCCACAAACGATTTGTGGGAAGCAGCTGGGTTTGTGTAAACACATGAAGTGTTAGTGCAGAGATCAGAAGTCATCACTCAGCCTTGAAAATGGGCTTTGAATACAGGAGGAGAAGGAACTTCCCATTTCTTTTATACTGACTCTGCTCCTATTAAATTAAAGTAAGAATTCCAAACCGAAATATTCATGTTCACAGAGGAATGAACGCAGTTCTCGAGGCTACATCCACCTCAAGCCTCGTGATTTCTGCGTGCTAAGGACAGAAACATTTGCATTTGGCATCTCATTTTTCTACAGCAAATTTATTTCCTCTGACTTTTTCATTAAAAGAGCCGTAGTGTGCATTGAGAACATTATTTTACTTACAGGAAAGGAAAACGAGATAATAGGTGCTTTTTATGTCTCCTGCTGCTGGAGAGCCGCAATATTTAAGTCACAAATGGGCAAATGTCAAAGTAGGTCCCTGCTGTGCCTGACTCCCTCTAATAATTAGGTGCTGTTTTATTGTTCTGTGACTTAGTTGTGAGTCCAGCTGACAGCTGACATAGCTGGAAATGGAAGGACCACATTCCTCATAACCAGACAACTCCCTTCAAGACCCATGGCATATTTACAGCCCTCAGATTTGCAGCGTCAGGTTTCAGGCTATAGTCGTGCACAGCAAAATAGTATCTCAACCTGGGTGACTGCACCCTTAAACACATGGATTTGACTTGAAAATTTATATTCATACAAAATAAGGAGGACCAGACCTTCCACCCAGCTATGAGTGGGCCTTGCCTTTTTCAGCTTCACTTCCCAGCTGAGAACTCTCCCATCCACGGATCAGAAAGAAGCCCCATGGAAAGAGCACCCCTCTTGTTCCCAGCCACCACAGGAGACATTTGCAGCAGAAAACCACTAACAAAATTTAGCAGCTTGCCAAAAAGCAAGGAAAATTGGAAGAAGTCAGCTGCAAAGGCTGTTGGGAGCATATCCAGGTGTGGACAGACGGCTCCGATTTGTGTTTGCCAAAGGAAAAGCGCAGCAGCCGTCAAGGCCTCACCTGTGTGCTGCTGTTTGAAAGGTGTTTCCCCATCCTACTTCCCTTTCCAGGCTCTATTCTCCTGCGCTGCTGCAGAGGCCAAAACCCTCCTGCTGGGGCTGAAAACTTCGACGGGAGCAGCTTCCCATCCTGCCTGAGCTGTTCTTTGAAGGCTTCAGGCAGCAGCACCAGGGCAGTGCCTGCCGGAGAAGCTGCTGTGGCAGAGTTGTTTCCTGGGCGAAGGGAGCTCGAGGGAACGAGGGCTTGGTGTGCGTGGGAATGAGGGGCTGGAGCCCGAGTGCTGCTGGGTGGGCCGGGAGCTCTGTGCCAGGGGCTCTGCAGGGACGCAGGGACTCGGCAGTGCCAGCACAGGCACCGGCACAGGGACCAGCACAGGGACCAGCACAGGGACACGGCAGTGCCGGCACAGGGACACAGCAGTGCCAGCACAGGCACCGGCACAGGGACCAGCACAGGGACCAGCACAGGGACACGGCAGTGCCGGCACAGGGACACAGCAGTGCCAGCACAGGCACCGGCACAGGGACCAGCACAGGGACATGGCAGTGCCGGCACAGGGACCAGCACAGGGACACAGCAGTGCCGGCACAGGCACCGGCACAGGGACCAGCACAGGCACCAGCACAAGGACTGCTCTCGCAGCCTGAGCCGCCTTGGAGAGCAGCAGCAGCAAAGCTCAGGAGCAGGAGCTGCTGCAGTGGGACATCTGCTCCAGGCTGGGGAAGCCTGGGGTGGAAGGTGGGAAGGGTGGGATCTCGGGAGCAGCCTCTCCAAGAGGAAAGGAAGAAGCTCCAGCTCCGTGCTGCTCCAGCCCAAAGGTGCTCCAGTTAGTGCTGGGGGATTATGAGCTCTTTGTGTACTCAGTGCGCTGCACAAAACCTCTCCCGTGGCAGCTGTCAGCCTCGTTGTTATGAGCTGCAGTAGAGCAACCAGCCAGGACATGTGGGTTTCTTGGGGAGAAGATTGCTGGGAGGATTGCTGGGAGGATTGCTGCGCTGCTTAGTCCAGAAAATCAAATTAGCTCCTCGCAATTCCACATTCTAGCAATAACTCCCCACTGGAAAGGGATCCTCCTTCAGCACGAACTTAGGAACACAAGGCAAAGCCACCTCGTTCAAAGTCTGTAGTGTTCAGGAAGAACATTGAGCAAACAGAATCCTTAACATCTCCCTCTCTAACCTTTAGTCTATGAAACCTTCTCTGCCGTAAGTGACACCTTTTTTCTGAGCAGAAGCTCGAAGAGCAGTCCCATATTGCCAGAAACACAGTAAGAGACCAGAGTTCTGGATAGGAAATTTATTTGCCACAGCCTTCTATTGGACATAGAAATTATAAAAAAAATTAACTGAAAAGAAAGGCAGTCACTAACATATCAGTAAATTCTAGGGCTTTACTAACAGCCATGTATTGACCCTGGTGAAGGCGTTAATTCACTTTAGTGGTTATAGGAATAGGAAAAAAGCACCGTGAAAAAACAAAAGGGAAAAAAGAGGAAACAACGTAAGATATTTTTCTGCTTTCTAAACACTAACTAATCAATCACCCGAGTTTTTGCTAGATAAGAAAGTTCCAGTGGTGGCTATTTGTGAGATACTTAATGCAGAGAGACTTTTTTTTTAAATTATTTTTGCCCAGGAGACAAATGTGTAACCATATGATTTCTCCCCCTGCTATGTTAAAAATGCATTTATATTTTTTCAAGCACACCCCGATTAAAGAGGGCACATCTGTTTTAAGTCCTTCTTTATGAAAATTACTGAGCTTCCTCTGAAAGCTTATCTTTTAATTTCAAAATTCTTTGTAGCAATAACTTAGATAATAACCAACCATATTTCTGTCTTCTTTAGAGAAAAAAAAAAAAAAAGAGAGAGAGAGAAAGAAAGAAAGAACCATTTTGAGCTTTGAACTCCCCCTCCCTCCCCTCTCTGGGTCTCCTTTGAAAAGGCCCCCCTCATTTGCGTTTAAAATGGATGTTTCATACTGGTTGATTAGTGTTCGTGTGGGATACCAGCCGCTCCGAGCCCAGGGCTCAGCTTGAGCTCTGCGGATTATTCATCAACTTCCCCGGCAGGGGGGACCCTGCCTCTCTCCCCGCTCAGCACCAAAGTGTTCAGCTTTGCTTTTTAACAGGTTTCTTCTCCTTTTCACAAAGTTGTTTCTTTTTTTTTTTTTTTTTTCCCCCCACTCCTTCTTCCCCATGAAGGGGTTACTTGAGTGTACATAACACCAGATCACTTTTAATAACAGAGCTGCCCCTCCCGAGCAGCTCTCCTGGGCTGAGCAGCCCGGAATGGATGGGGCTGCATTTCCCATATGTCTGTCTGCTTAGCACCATTGTCCAAGGCAAAGATCATTTAAATACGCAAACTGGGACTTGGAGAGGCTCTCGGGTTCACCATTCTGGCCATATTATGGCACGTCCTTCAGTTCTTTTCCCCTAGGTCTCACTGGTGTTTTGTTTATCACATAATAAGTTAGCAAAGATGTAGAGGACATTAGGATGTGCCTGTACTACCAATATTTCAGTCGCGTTTACCATGGTTGCTCTCAGCATTTTGAACACCAAGACTGATCCAGCTCTGAGCAGACTTTCACAAAACTCTTCTCTGGCATTAGCTAGCTGTGTATGTTTGTGATATTTGCTTGTTGTTATTAATCACACCCACTGAGATGACGCCTCAGAAGCAGTGCAGAGGAGTTGTCTTTGTGCAGAACAAAAATAAACAGCAGGCGATTCTGTGTGCCTGAAATGCCGCCCACTTTCGTGTCATCCGAGCCACAAGAGATGAGCTCCTACAAACCTGGGCTCTCTCGGTCCCACAAGCCGTTACGGAGACAGGAGTACAAGTGCCACATGAAGAGCTTTGGCACACACTGGTGAGCACACACGCTTCCCTTGGCTCCTTTGTCTCCAGCTGCCTGAAGGCATTCCTCCTTCCTTGAACAGCGACTACACGTCTACAGAGAGGCAGAATTGCTTTCTTTTAACTTTACCCATCTAAACCAGGCATGGACTTTGATGATCAGTTTTGAAGAATCTACTGCTGATGGAAAGAAACCAGCACGTGCAGAATGTGGCCATCCCCATCAAAACTCATGCTGGAAAAGAAAATGCCACAGGTATGGTGTATCTGATTCCCACGGATGGAATACAGAGCAGTAACCTGGATCAAACTCCCAACTTTTAGACAGCAGAGACTGGGTGAGAATCTTCACACTCACTAAGGCACAGGATGGTTTGGTGCAATACACACAACCATTAATTCTTCTTAAAATTAACAACCACCATGAGCTGCATTTCATTTTTTATTTCCTACTTTTCCCTGAAAGTTCTGGAAATAAAAGATTTATCTTCTTTGGTACTTTTAGTGAACTGTATTTGTCCTTTGGGACATCTTTAATCTGCTTACAAGGAGGGTAGTAGGAGTGAGAGACACAGAACAGCACTAAGCAGACTTTGAGAACAAGAACTTCTTCACACCCCCGTGGGCACCCACAGCTCCCGCTTCCTGGTGGATACAAACCAATGATACATTTTCTCTCTCTGTTACCTTATTTTTTCGTTTTGAACCTCTGTCTCCTGGCTGAGCTGTCTCACCATGAAACCACTGCATGCAGGAGTCAGATGTGTTCTTTTAAAACCCTTGCCATGGTGCCAAGCTCAGGGCTGGTCATGTGTACCCAGATGCTCCCCCAGGAGCTGCTGCTTGGGTGCTCCCTCCAGCTCCTGCGTGCCAGGGGGGCTCGGGGCTGTCCCCACTGCCCAACACACAGAGCTGGCAGGACCTGGAGACTCGGAGGTCAAAGAATGATTGTGGGTCAATCCAGTGCTGGCCATGTGCTACAGAAATGATGCAGCATGAAGCTGAGGATTTAGGTGCCTAAATCTCTCAAAAGCTTGTTTGGAGCACAGGGATGTTTCCTCTGACAGCCCTCAATGCTTCCTTACTCCCCTCAGTTTTGTGTCTGACCACAGCAGGATCTGAGCGCCAGCCAGAAGTGCCTCATGTGAATTCTGCCTCTTTCTTCTTTTCCCCAGGAGGAATCCATGTAATAACGACACAAATTTAAATACATCCACAGATATATATACATATATGCATATGCATCTGGACCAGTGGAACCAGGAAGCGAGCTGTGCGACTCCTGCAGCCAGGAGATGCTGTTTGCATCACAGACATCAAAAGGAACAGATCAGCGAGGTGGGGAGGACAATGAGGCTGATCAGTCGGAGGACATTGCAGGAGATGTTGCAAGAGAAGGAAGGACACGTTCCAGAGCGTTACAAGGGCTGCAGGCTGCACCAAACACGGCAGGGAGGGCTCTGGCAATATCCTGTGTGCTGGGACTGCCTGGGGCCACTGCAGCGGGACCCGAGTGGATTTGAGCAGATAAACTGCAACAAAAGAGACCCCGAGGGAGACCCGAACGAGCCCTCAGTGCTTTCACTCAGATGTGCCCAGGGGCACGGGGCTTCTCCCCAGGTGTTGCCCCCAAAGCACCGGCGACAGAGGTAAAGCCATCGGTTCCTGATCCTCCAGCCTGGATCTGTCCATCTCCACTCAT
This sequence comes from Dasyornis broadbenti, assembly GCA_013397935.1. NCBI lineage: Eukaryota > Metazoa > Chordata > Aves > Passeriformes > Dasyornithidae > Dasyornis > Dasyornis broadbenti. Next base: position 606,041 of record VZRN01000988.1, on the reverse strand, counting down.
GTCAGTGCAGCCACGCACACCCTCTGCTTCAGGGGATCAATTCATTGTAATATTCAATATATTTGATAGCCCCTCCACCGCTGGTATGTGCCAGGGTGGCAACAGGGCTCAGAATTCAGGCCAGAACAGATTTTAAATACAATGCAGTTATTACACCTTCAAATGACTGTTACTGACACCAGGATCGTCACCATTTTGATCACCACGCTTCCTCACAGGAATCCATGTGAAAACCCATTCAGCAGCATCATTCGTAACACGGGCCATCAGGCACTTGACATTTGAGGAGTTAAACAAAACAGAAATTTTAAAAGTCAATGTCCACAAGTATTCCAGGGGAAGCAAGTGAAAAGGTGACAGATGTTTCGCGTGCAGGCAAATACAAACTTTAACACGACATAAAATGTGTGAGAACGATTTAAACTCAATTGCAAAATTAATTATTGGAGGCTTAAAATTGTAAAGCACCATTTGGGCTTTAAAGGATGTTCAAAATAAAGAAAATAACGCAGACATTCATTGTTTTGCTTCAATTTACATTGATGCTATAAATAGGTGACAAGAAATGATGACAAATAAGCTGTTGTAACCCTTTGGGAGTTTATTAGGTCATTTGTGAGAGGTCTGAATAGAGTCATTTGTTGCCCTCAGGTGTCTGAGAGTCCCTTTACCCTTGGGAAAGGAATTTAACAAAGGCGTGTATTTCAAAGGAGGCACTCTGTGTTTTCCACCCTTTTTCTGAAGTGTTTTCAAACACACTCCAAGCTAAAAATTCTCAGAAGTGAGGAAAGGAGGCATATATCAGATGACCCCTGAAGCAGCTGACAATCCCAGGGAGCAGAAGATAGGGTCAGATTTTAGATGCTTGAATCCCAAATACAGTTTCACTATAGGAGGCCCTGATTTATTTTTGCCCCACCCACTGGGTGCAAACTTTGAAATGCTCAACACAAAAGTGTTGGACTAATGCCCTACTTGCATTTTTTTCATTTGGCTGAAATGTGACATGTCTTACTTTTTGTCTGCCTCCAAAAACACCGGCCAGGTCCTTTGTTACAAAAAGACATCGCATCTGCCTTAATCTACAGATCTTCTTAATTAGAGAGAGAATTAGCATTTGTTTAGGCAAAAATAAAACAGGTTGTCAGGCAAGAGCAGCACAGCCACCAAAATCCATCTGCCAAAGCAGCTCTGAGGAAAGACCCAACTGCAGGTCTGATTGCCCAGGTAGCACCCAGGCCATCAGCTGCTCCAAAAGCAAGGGCCCATGCAGGCCTTTCTTGGGATGCAGGGTAGAAAGGAAGGCCAGGGCAAAGGAAAAATGGAAGCGCATCTGTGCCTGCTTTTTTTTCCAGCGCAATTTAGGTCTCGGGTCCCACACAAAATGCACAGAGCAAACCGTTTCAGCACCACACACCTTGTCTGTAGTTCAGAGGTGCCATCAGGTGAAGTCACCAACTCATTATTTCTGTTTAAGACACTTGGAGATGAAAATCTTTGGAAATGATAAGGTTAGTAGCGACAGCGATGAAATAACACGGTCTGACTGAGTAGAGCAAACTTGCACGATGGAAGTCCCGAATGCAACAACAGCCACTTGATGGAGATCAGGTAATAAACAAGACTGGGATTTTTAGTTTTCTTTGAAGGCTGCTGCTGATGGATCCAAGGCAAGGCTTAATATTTTTTGTTTCAGGGAAAGCATCCTTCCTGTACAAATTTGCCTTAAAACGGTTTTCAGTTGTAGTGTTTATCAGAGAAGTGAGTCAGACAGAAGCCAGGAAACCACAGGCTAATACACAATGCAAAAACCTGATTTTGATTAGGGAGCTGTCACAAGGACAGCAGTGCAGACAAGTGTCGCAGGCTGAAAGAGGGGCAAGTAGACCCATCAGATTCATTGACTGGGACAGGGATATACAAAACAAGAGAAAATGCAATTCAGCACGAATTTTTCTTCCATCATTGTTTTGTCTCTGATCTCAAAATAATGTTGCTCGATCTGCCGGCACCACTGCTCTATCCTTCACCCTGTTTGGCACTACAGGAAAACTACAAATGGCTCCAAGATTTTTATATTTTGGTATCAGGACTGAGCTGTATTTCTTGCTCTATACAACCAGATGTTCTACTTGTCACTCAAAGACCATAACCCTGGTTTTGGTGGGAACCATTAAAAAGTGTCGAAGTCGAGAAAAAGAAATTGTCCTTCTAAAAAACATGATTTTTTAAAAATGCACTTAATGACTTCTAAGGGCTAGAAGCTGCTGGTTTTTATCTTCCTGGGAGGCTGGAAGATTTCACTGTGTTTTAACAGCTTCTGCCAGTCCCCTTTCCAGCATCAGGCAGAAGTTAATGCTTGAGAACGAGAAGAACAGAACAAAGCAAAGTGAACATTGCTGCTTTCAAAGCACCTTTCAGTTTTCTGGATGGGGTTTTGTTTCCCTCGATGGAAGCCGGAATGTAGGGGGCATTTCTGACCTACATTTTTGGGAGCTGAGCATGGCCTGTCTGTGTGTACATAGCACACAACAAACACTGTCTGTGCTCTCCCTGCTGGCGGGCAGGGATTTGTGCGTTCCCAGCACCCTCCAGGGCTGGGTACAGACGTTCCCAGATCATCTCAGATCTGCACGTTTGGCTGCTGTGTAACTCTTCTGTCGCTGCAAAACTCACTTCAAGCAGTTTATAGCTACAATAGAAAACTAATTACAATAGAAACTAACGAAGTGTCACAAACTTTGCACCCGGGTTTAGGGTCTCGGCGGAATAAAGACGCCTGGCTACTGGACTGAGCTCCCCTGCACAGCAAATGAGACAGGAGGAGCCCCAGCTTGGCCAGCCCAGCACCTGCTGGCAGGACTGGAATCCCTCTGTGCCCTTCTCCCGTCTGTGGATGGTGTAGGCTGGCACAGCCAGGGAAGCTCTGCAGCGCCGCAGCCATTCCTGCAGGGCACGCTCCGGCTCAGGCCACGGGCTGCACGAGGCTGCAGTCCTGTTTCCCAGCACTCTCAAAAATGATTTCCTGGCCTTGTTCAGGGCCTCAAGAGCGTACTGTCATCCACTTAGACTCCACTTGAACCCTCTCTCGAGTGATGCCCTGCAGCTCTTGTCTTCAAACAGTCGTGTCCGTCCTTTTTGATCATCCAAGTCATGTAGATTTTTCAAAGGCAGCGCTGATGCTCACGGCCCCTCTCCTCTCCCGCTTTATGATTTCTTGACTGGACTCGCTGGGCATTCAGTTCACAAGTAATTCATGCAAATAAGGCACTGCATACGCAAAAGATGTCCAAGATGAGGAATAGCTGAGATCAGGCTGCCCCAATTGGAATAATTCATGTACCCCACGTATCTTTTGCTTAGGCTAAATTTGAAAGCACACAAAAACTTGCTTGTCAGTAGGAAAATATTTTAATTGTGACTACAGCTTATTCCTGGCTGCCACTCATTCCTGGTTCTCTCTCTTTATGGGCCTTCAGTATCTTGCCCATATTGTCCTGGATGTACCCACAGGCTGCATGCATCCCACTCGGCGAGACTCACGTTCCCCCAGGCTGCCTCTTCGGTGCAAAGAACCTGAGCAGTTTTGTCAAGACAGTTTTGTGCTCGGAAAATACAGAAAAGTAACTTGGAGTGCCTGAGGAAAGCCATAACTAAAACCTTCAGTGCATTTGAAATTAGGCACCCAAGAAGAGAGAGCATCTGAGCAGGAGATGCCAGCATCAGCTCGGCACTCAGTTCCGTATTGTACACTACACACAGAGTCTGCTCCTCCATCTACATCCACAGAAAGCTCGTCACATCAACAATTCAGGTAATTAAAACCCATGAATGAAGCAGTAGGACATGAGTAAATACTGCCACGAAGTGCATGTTTAAATGCAAATTCCTTTGGAAAAAGTCAGGGAGCACCAAGCATTGGGATTTTATTTTCTTCATAAACACAATAAAGACAGTTGCCCTCATGCAACGAAATGTTCAGATTAAATAAATTGCTCTGGAAAGAGAGCACGGGGTGTGTGGTTTGGTCGATGCAGTAACCAGGTGCCCAGAGCGTGTAGAAACGTGTCTGACACTTCTCTGTGCTCTTCCACCCTTTCCAGCCCTGCACCCCACTCCTGCAGGGAGCCAGGAGCGAAGTGCTTTCTCTGATACTTCCCTACTCCACTGAGGAATTTACTCTGCCTTTGGTAACCAAGGATATCACTCATGGATTTGTGCTCTTGGCTGTCATGAGCGTGTACTGGCAGATAACCGAGAACCTGACCCATCTTCCAGACGAAATTCTTGGAATATTGGAACGGTGCATTCCCTTGCTCGGGCAGTGCTCGGGTGCTGCTGTGGGTCTGGCACGGCGCACGGAGCAGTGGCCACCCCGGCCTCGGTGCTGTGGCAGTGACACCCACACCCCAGCCCAGCACCGGGGTCACGCACAGCTGCAGGGCCACGAGGCCGCTCATTCTCCTTCTCATGCACGGCACTGACAGAGGCTTCAATGAAAACATTTCAAAAATGATTTTGCAACTTAAGAAAACATACTTCAGCAATTACCATTTCCTTTACCATGAAACCAAATTCACTGTACATTACAGCTTTAAAGCTGAGATCTAAGGTTCAGATCAACTCTTTAATCCTGACTGTGGCTTCGGGTACTTCCTGATATTTATGAGAAATGCTCCAGGCCTGCAGCTGGGCTTTGAACAAAAAAATAATGAACTTCGTTGACTGTGAACAAAGTTCTACACTATTTTAAAGAAAGTTAAGCTGTGACATTTTTAAATCCAACACTAAATCACATAACCCAAATTCTCTGCATAATTCAGGAATGTTCAAAGCAATAAAAAGACAATTGGATCAAACTGGGTTGCTAAACGAGCTGAAATCAATCCATCTAAACTTGAGAATTCTTGCTAGTTTCTCTCCTGAAATACTCCCATTTTACTTCATGATATCTGAATCAAAAAACTGTTTCAGTTCTATTGTAACATCCTCCAGACACTAACTCTCCATCTCCTCTTGCTAGTTAAAAACACAGGTAAGAAAGGATATCTTACAGAATACGCACCTTACAGAATTTCATACTTATTTATAGAATATGGTTTACAAATCTAATTATAGTGTTAACTTCTGGAGGCCTTGTTCCTGGCTGTTTAATGTGACCTCTCCATTTAATTCAGCTGTCATTGAGAACTTACACCAAATCACTTCTTGCTCACTTCTCTCAGGATTTGGTCACAAAATAAATGTCAGCTAGGCCTGATCTGAATTGTTAATGGCCAGAAATTAATAGAAAGTATCAAGTCGATCGAGTACAGGAAATTTCGGCAGGGATATGACGGTGGGTAAATAAGAGGCCACTTTCTCTTCAGGAACAGAGGGTTCAGAGCACAGCGTGACAAACGGGGCTTGGAGTGAGCAGGGATGAACTGCAGGGATCAGGCGCCCGGAGAGCCAGGAGACACCGAGCCCAAAGCCAGCGTGCCTGGTCAACAAAACATGCTGCTGGTGAGGGAACAGCTCCAGGAGCACTGCAAGTGATGCTTTGTGAGAAGAGATACACAGAATAAGGGCTCTGACAAAACAAATAAGAAGCTGAAGGCAAAAATCAGAAATTAGGGATGAAAACGAGTAGACGAGAGAACAGCAGGGAAACACAAAGTTGAAACATTTATTTTCCCTCTTCTCGAGAGAAAGTACTTTCACGACATTTGTTAGGCAGTTGTGTGTTATCTCCTTAGCAGCAATTTTTTTTTTCTTTTCTGTCCCATGCCTTTTGCTTTCTGGTTTGGGATGTAAACACTGCCTTGCCTGTCCCCCATACTCCACCCAGGGCTCCGCTGTGAGGCACATCGGTTCCTCTGTCCCAGGCACCACTACAGGAAATGAAATGTGACATTGCAAACTTGCCCTGGGGAGAAGCAGGGCTGTTAACTCATGAGACAGTACTGCAGACAGTAGACAGTTTTAAAACTTTGCCTCTCTCACGTTAGAAAAAAACTAATTCAGAATGTAAAAACACTGTGGTCCAGACCCACAACTGGTTAATATCTACCACGGGAACTCGAATTTCAACGCTTATTTTTGATAAATTCCTATTTGATAATTTCTTAACAAGTATTTAATGAGATTCAGGAGCAACATGTTGGGCTTTCAAAAACCTAGCCACGAATGAGAGCTCCTGAGTTCTGTTCTGAAGGATTGCTTGTTTCCTCTTGCTTCAGCACGGCAAGTAATGGTTTCTATTCTGCTGTCTTGAGGTGGTGCCTTTTCTGGGGCTACAACCAGAAAAGCTGTTGATACCTGCTTATGGTGTTACAAGAAATACATGAAGGTAAGAGTTCAGCCTTCATGGTGAGGCAGTTGGAATACTTAAAATACACTTAAACATTGCACTAAAGGTAGTGAAGCTTTTTCCTTACAGTGTGCATGGAGGCACTTATTTATTTACCATTCAGAACCCCAAAGTGCTGCTAACTACACAAGTTAACAGCTGTCTGCTGGTACAGTTCCTGGCTCCTGCCTCCTCAGGCCTCTTTTTCCTGTTTATACTTGTACATCAAATGGGCCTTTGGAAAAATCCCTGATTTTCTTTTGTTCTGTTTTCTTTGTTCTGTTTCCACGCGGTCTTTTCCCCTTTGGAGATGACATGTATGGGAAATGGCTTATTGTAGCAACAGGAGACAGAAGGCAAAAACAATTGCATCACGGGTAAAGCAAACATCAAAGCAGTGTCCAAGCCAAAGAGTTGTGAAAAAAAATATTTCATATGTGATATTTTGACGTGTTGAAGTCCAACTTTGGGAGGTTTTTTTTTGGCAACACAAAAAATAAAATGCAGTTACCATTTTCAAAACCTTGTTTGTCCTGGTGTTTCTGTGAACCAGCCTGGGCTAAGGACATGGCAGACCTGTTCCTTTCCCACATTTCCTCTGACTATGAAAATCCACTATGGCTACCTGTACAGCCAGTTTTAACTGGATTGAATTGTTTTTAGAAAGCAAGTCTGAAAGACTGGGAACCAGATCGGAACCCATCTTTCACTAAGCACTAATTAACTGTCTGACAGCCCACGTACAAAAATTAGAGTGCTTATTGTTGATGTTTATTTTCACTTTATGAGGGATTGCTGTAGGTAGCCAGCCTGATTAAGTACTTTTAACAATTCCCTTCTAAAGATAATTAAGTTCTGCAGTGAAATGTTAGGAATTTGGCATTAAAAAAACCATTAAGCAGGCAAATATTTTAAATGAGTAAACAAACATAACTCTTTCCAACACACACATTCTGCTTTCTCATGATTTACATAACGTAAATGACTTTGACAACATCTTTATATTCTGTTTATCTTAAAATACTGCTGATCCAAAAAAATCTGCATATTGTGTTTCTGCAGCTTTAAACCTCTGACCTACTGGAGAGTTCTGCAGGCTACAGAGCAATAAAAGTTGCCACTGTGGGTGAAGAGCCCATGGCAAGGAGTAATCACTGCCCTTAAAAGCACTGAACATGCCAGATCTGAGTGTATGCACTGAGTCTGTTAAATAGTTATCCAGATTTATATGTGAATAATGAAAATCACATGCTAAAAGTACTTCAGCTATCTTTAAGCAGCAACATCCACACTCTCATAGTTCGAAAGCTCTTCTTTTTAACTTGTGAAAGAGAAACCGGCTTCCCGAGTGGGTTGCTGTGCTGACATAGCAAGCACAAGAAAACTGCCTTTGTGGACAGACTGACAGTATAAATATGCTATATAAATATAAAGTAAAAATATGCTATAGTAGATCCTTTACTGATAAGGATTGTGTTTCATTGTTCTGTAGTTCCATGTCAGTTCCATTAGTCAGTTAAAAAGTCACAATTTCTAAAGACTGGTATTTATTTTATTGTTGTGAGATTCAGAGCATTAAATGCAGGCATGTTATGTGAATTAACTGGAAGCACTTTAAAATATTTTAAATGTATCAATAGGTTTTCATGTACTGCATGTGATTGATTTTGGATTTTCCAAAATATATTCATTTGGTTAATGTAGATACTATCAACGGAAAGAAAACTCAGGGCTGATAAAGAGGTCACTGAGGAGTTGCTGGAGTGTCTGAATTGCAGAGTAAGTCATGCTTAAGCTTAAGTCATGGCTTAAATACGTACAGGAATGCAGCCATGACTTTAATGGTGCAGAGCGACGCTGCCCCTCACTGGAAGAACGCAAAATTTTATTTCTTGTTTGATTGCTCCACCTCCTGGTGAACTGGAATTTGTATTTCAAGCAACAGGTTGGATGAGTAGCCAATCACTTTTAGCGGGAACATTCTCCTCATGTTCCTCCCATGTGACACCCAGCGCCCACCCTGAGGCAGAGGCATCCCCCGAACTTCACACAGCAACAGTGCCGCGGGGAGAAACCCGCGCCGCCATGGCGGGCCCGGCCCGAGAACCCCAGGACAGACCCCGCGCCGCCATGGCGGGCCCGGCCCGGGAACCCCAGGACAGACCCCGCGCCGCCATGGCGGGCCCGGCCCGACCCGGCCCGGCCCAGGAACCCCAGGACAGACCCCGCGCCACCATGGCGGGCCCGGGCGGAGCAGAACGAGCTCCCGAGGGCGGGGAGGGCACCGCCCTTCGGTGCCCCTCGTGACTCTCCGGCAGCGCTCGGCAGCCAATCAGCGCAGAGCGCGCGTTCGCGCGTTCCCGCCTCGCCCAGCTGTCGCGTGCCGCGCGAGCGCTGGGCTGAGGGCGCGGGCGGCGGCGGAGCCGGGAGTGCCCCAGGCCCGGCCTGCGAGAGGGGCGGCGGCTCCAGCGGCGACAAAGTCGTGCGGGGGCCTGGGGAAGGCGGCCTGCTGTCTACAGCCGGGTAGGAGCGGTGTCCCCGTGCGGCCCGAGGGCAGACTGAGGTAAGGCCGAGGGCTGGTGGGGGTGCGGGGAATGGAGGTGACTCTGGTCAGGGATTTTGGACCCACAGACTGCTCGAGGCGGGCAGGGACCTTCGGGCCAGGCCCACGGGGACAGCAAGGGTGGCTGTGAGTGGAGAGGGTGGGCAGGTCTGGGCGGGACTGACCAGGCCGCGAAGCCGTCACGTGCCCTGCTCGTGGTGGAACATAACAAATCAGGCTGAGTCGAGTCTCCTGTGAGTCCTGAAAGTAACATCAGAAGGCCCTGAGTTGCGCTGGGCCGAGGCTGCAGGTCCTGCCATGCTGTCCGATCTGATTGACTCAACAGCTTCAGGATTTGTGGCGGCCTGTGCCAGTCCGTGCAAACCTGACTGAAAGAGCTTCCATACGCTCACGTTAAGGCTCTGTCAGTGTGGACATCCCAGAGCAGGGAATTATGTAGAGATGGGTGTTTTACGGAGCCAGTTGAAATTAAAGCAGGGCAAATGCACTAGTCCTGCTCATAATTTTTATTGGGGTATGGATGGGGAAGGAGAGAATAGAACACTAATGCTGTAGGTTGCTTGTTTTAAAAGATGACAGGAAGAGCCAGAGCCAGAGGAAGACCTCCCAGACAGGCATCTGCTCCTCCTGCTGTAGGAGATGCACCTGTAAGTTGGTTTTCTTTTTAATGAGTGCAACCAGGATTTGAAATGTCATACCTAAACAACTTCGTATTGTAATATCTGGCAGATATGTTAGATGTAATACGTGCATATGTGTATGTTCTGTTAGGTGTATAGTTAATATAACTCCATTTTATTAAGTTTCCAGTAACATGAAACTGTGAATTGTGGGATTGCCCATGGCTGAAAGTTGAAGTTTCTTCAAGTCCCGACAATTTTTAATAGTATTTATTCACTAGACACTAAAGTTTAAAAAAGATGTTTTTGTAGAATAACTAGTCAGTTACTTGAAGTATCAGAGGGATTGTAGAAAATGAGAAGTGCATAAATTTTAGTTAGAGCTTGGAAAGAGTTTTGCATTAGCTATTAGTTAAATGAATAATAAGAAAAGAATTCCCATGCTCCAGTATTCCTGAGCTTAAAGTGTACAGTAATAACTCTGCTACTTAGTATAAGAAAAAAGATTTAAACTTCTGTAACTCTTGCACTCGAGTATTTGAATATTCTGTCCTTAGTGAACGTTTTGTTGCGCTCTTGGAAGCATGCTGTGTGTCAGTTGCAGTAGGAAAGGCTGTTCCCGACTGTGACAGGTCCAGCAGGGCGTGCCGAGCCAGCTGCGCGGCCGCCGGCAGCCCCAGCAGCTCCAGCAGCTCCATGTTCCTCCACCACCGTCGGAAGAGCCGGGTGGCGACGGACGCCAGCGCGGCTTGGAGAATGTTCTGCAGGAGAGAAGGCCGGAAGGTCAGAAAGGGTCACGAATTCATTGCCCACAAGAGCACATGTTTTGAAGAGAAAATAATTAAGACGTTCTTCAGATTGCGTTTCTCTGTTTTCTTTTCAAAATGAGATTTGTTAATAAGATTTGAATGATGTTTGCTACATAGCAAAAGCTGAAACTTAACATTTTGTGATTACCCTTAAATTTCTCTAAGGGCCTTTCAAGACTGAATTATATATTTTTATTTGTATAATACATACTGGTACATGCGTTATGTATGACTTGACTGTGATTCTTCCTCAAATTTTAAAACAATAGGATTAAAGGTTTCTTCGGGACTCCAGGATATGTCTTTAAGAGATAGGGGTGGACGTCGTAGAGATTTCCATGACCTCGGGGTAAATACTCGGCAAGCCATGGTACACGTTCAAGAATCCAAAACTGGTATGTTTAAATTAGACTGTAGACACATCAGCAATATGAAATGAAAGACAGTTTCCTTTATTTCTGCTCTTAGTTTCCCCTAGAGAGCCAAGTAAAAAAAAACTTTAGAGTGTGTTAGAAAAAGATAAAAAGTTGCTCCTGATGCCTGAAGAGGAACGTGGAGAGTGTTCCTGACGACTGAAGGCTTCACACAAAGCTCCAGTGGGCTGATGTGTGTCTGATAACAAGGTGCCATAGCACATGGAGCTAGAACAGATGCAGAGCACAACTGACCTCTAGTCTCTGTCTGGACACCATAGCTTTACCATTTCTCAGAGCTGTTGAATGACTATAAACTGGTAACATTCTGTCACTGTCACCACATTTGCCTCTCATTTCAGGTGTTTCAGGGAGAATGATAAAACTGACCACGAATCACTTCCGTCTGACGTCTCGGCCGCAGTGGGCTCTGTACCAGTACCACGTTGCCTACAGCCCTGAGATGGAAGCACGGCGGCTGCGCTCGGCTCTGCTCTTCCAGCACGAAGAGCACATTGGGAAGACCCATGCCTTTGATGGGTCAATATTATTCTTGCCAAAAAAACTAGAGAATAAGGTATGGTACGAGGATGCTATATGACTTGTTATTTTGACTTCCATTTTATGATACTTCTTGTTTCTTACTAGCCAGGGAACCGATGTCCCACAAGCAGTGTGTAGTTGGATTGAATATATCAGTGTAAGCTAATTTTTTTGTGTACAGAAATTTGGTAATAAACTTCTGGCTCCAGTGCTTTATTTCTGCAGGCTAGAATCATCCTCTGCACAGAAGCGGATAGTACAGATGGTATTTCTCCTTTAGTTTCCTTTGTACTTCTGTCTTTTCATAACTTCTGTATTTTAACACTCCACAGAATTGGAAGGGTGGATGGGTAGGGTGCATGTGGCAAGGTTTTGGTAGCAGGAGGGGTCAGGGTCAGGCCTGTGTTGTACACAGTCATTGCAGCCAACTTCACCACAGACCCATCACAGGCCAAAGCTGAGCCCATCAGCAAAGTTGTTGGCACCTCTGTGTATTTAAAAAGGAGGGAAAAATTCCAGGGCAAAGAAAAATCTGAGAAGAAAGGAGCACCAGAGCAAAAGCACCTCTGTACTGATGGTAACCCCAGCTCTCTGTGCCTTGTGCCACTCGTGGCCTCGCTTGGAGGGACTGAGTGTAGCCAGTGCTGTTCACAGAGGGGCCAGAGGAGTCCAGAGTGAAGCTGAGTTTGGAAAAGGGAGGGCGGAAGATGTTTGCACTACGTTTGCTAATCTTTGTCTTTTTGCTTCCCAGTACCTGAGTCAGTAATTCAGTATATATTAGTTGACAATATGTTAAGTTTATTTCCTCAAGCTGAGTCGTTTTGCTGTCATGGTAAATGGTAAGTGATCTTGAGTTCAGCTGCTCTTGGATAGCTCCACTGTACCCCATGAGTTCTCTTCACCCAGATGAGCAGAGCCTTTCAGGTTGTAGTTTACCGACCTTGTAGGAGATGGAATCCACATTTCAGTTAGTCCTGAATTACTGCTTAGACTGAAAACGTACAAGTCTCGTTTGATATTACTGGAGCAAAATCCAGATACAGCCGTGTTTGCTGTAGTTTTTGTTGACCTCATTTCACTTTCTCAGGTCACTGAACTGTTCAGTAGGACTCGAAATGGGGAGGATGTGAAGATAACAGTCACATTGACTAATGAGTTGCCACCTACTTCGCCTACGTGTCTGCAGTTTTACAACATCATTTTTAGAAGGTTTGCTGTAAAAGTTATGTCTTTATAAGAAGTCATTCTAAAAATATCTGACTTGAATTTTTCCATTCCAAGGAATAGGCTACAACAAATAAGTCTTATAAATTTTTAAGCCTTTCTGGCTGTTGTTACTGTGTGGCCAACCACATCTGGCAATATTGTCATGTGCAGTTTTGTGTGTATTTCTGGCTCACGTTGGTGTGAAGTGAGTTTATTCTGTTGTAGGCAGTTTGTCCTATCTGTGCCCTCCTTTTGTGTGTCTGCCTTTGCCTCTTAAAGCAAATAATAGAGCAGGACATTGCACCGGCAAATTCCATGTTTGGCTGTAGTCTTTCCACTTAACCGTGGTCCCTGTGCTGTGTGGTTCATCTGAGCCTGTTTGCACTGCTACCTTCAGCTGGTCAGGAAGGGTTGGGCTGTGTATGAGCTTGTCTCCCCTGATTGTCTTAATAAATGTCCATGACCTTTCTGAATGGAGCTTAATGAAGAGTTCATGTTTTATGTAGTCAGAGATAGGGATTGGATCGTGCATGATGTGATAAACTGAATAATAATAATAATGCTAAACTGCATCCATATTTCAATTTCTAGGCTTTTGAAGATGCTGAATTTGCAGCAGATTGGACGTAATTATTACAATCCCAGCGATCCAGTCAGCATCCCTAATCACAGGTTTGGCAGAAATACTTGGGTTTAGGAGGGGTGCTGAGACAAGGGTTGCTGGCTGTTACGTGGTGTCCTCGTTCCCTGCCAGGATCCCTGCAGTGGCCTGGTGCTTCAGGCTGGCCCTGGGCCTGCTGTACAAGTTGGTGGGCTTGGCTTTGCCTGGGGTCCCATCACATGGCTGTGGTGTCCTCCCTGCCATTAACCTCACCTACACAGCCTGCTTGGTGGAAGGTACTGGGCAGTGTTCTGCTGCATAAGCTGCTGGTCTTTTTCTTCTAGAAGTGTCCTGAACACCTACACACTTTGTCTGTGAGCTGTTTAAGACTTATAGCATGAAATGGATTTTTAGCCTTGAGGCATCTGTTCTTTCAGTTATAGCTGTATCATTCAATCAGTCTTATTTTAAGCTAAAGATAGCTATCTGTGAAATATTTTTTATTTTGTTAAACATCAAGAGCTTGTTTATATTTGGATAATGGTTTCTTTGTGCCTTCACAGCTTTCTGGTGTCTGTGAAAGTGGACAGAAATAAGGGGTTAGAATAAAGATGCTCTAAAGCACATGAATATTTTGTGTGTTCTCTTTCGCCAGGTTGATGGTGTGGCTGGGCTTCACAAGTTCCATCCTGCAGTATGAGGAGAACATCATGTTGTGTGCAGATGTGAGCCACAAGGTTCTGCGTGGGGAGACAGTGCTGGATACTATGCACAGCCTTTACTCCCAGGTTGGAGAGGAGAGATTTAGAGACACCTGTGCTAAAGAGCTGATTGGTTTAATTGTTCTTACAAAGTAAGTCTTTTTGGACTCTTGTTGTCTTGGAGATCTCTTTATGCTCCATGTCCTGAAGTTTGCAATAAAGCATCAGAAAGCATGAAAATGCTGTCATTGTCAAGCTAGCAAACTGATCAAGGTGACAGCATTTGCAAAAGCAGGAGGTACATGCTGATTTTTCTTTTGGTTTTATTACAGTTCAGCTTTTGGTAGAATTGAGAGCCTATTACAGTTGAAAACTTAAAGTTATTACTTCTGAAAGGAGCAAAACTTTCAACTTCCATGAGTATTGAGATTAACTTTGTTGTCCCACAGTTGTATTTCTTTTCTGTTTGAATTAAGATTTAAACAAAAACTGATGAAATGTTTCTGTAGGTACAATAACAGAACATACAGAATTGATGACATTGACTGGGATAACAATCCAAAGGGTACCTTTAGAAAATCAGATGGTTCTGAGATGAGCTTTGTGGAGTACTACAAAAAGGTATGAAAACTTCACTGTGTGTTTTATGCTTTCACTTGGAATGTCCAGGCGTTGTTACAGCTTTACTTAGGATGCATGGATTGTAATTCATAATATTTTGAACAGAATTTTCTTTAAAGGATACTGTGTAATCTGAGACCAGTAACTAAGCTGCACAGCATGAGTTGGTGGGACTAATCCATCCCAGTGAGTAGTTGGTCAGGGAAAAAGGCCAGGAGGGCTGCATGGATGAGCAAGGAGCTCTTGGGAAAACTCAAAAAGGAAGCATGTGGAAGGTGGGAGCAGGGCCAGGTAATCTGGGAGGAATACAGATACATTGGCACAGCGTGCAGAACTGGGGGCAGGAAAGCCAAAGGCATCTGGAATTGAATCTGTCTGTCATGGCTTAACCACTGAGGCCTGCCAGTGTAATTGTCAAATCTTTATACATACCAGTTTCAGCTGAAACAGGATGGAACTTAACAAATGAAAAGCAACATTTGTGTTACATATTCTATTTCAGGATGGAGTTCATAAGTGATAAATTTTCTCTGCCTTTTTGTCTTTTCTGTGATCTCAATTTTTTTATTTTTAAATGCAATCCTTTGGATGGTTTCTGAGATGTGGCTCTCTTCAAGAAAAGGTTAAACTATGAAGTAGGTTTGCTGACTGTCAACTTGTGTTGCCTTTCTGTGGCTTGTGTTGGGGTTTTTTCTATACTAGTTTAGTGACTGCTAGACAAGACCAGCGCTTGCCAGATGCAGGGAAAGGTTATGGGAAGGTTGAATTTCAAAAACTTCACTTGGGAGTCGTGTTTGATTCTTGTGATTTCTTGAATTAAATTTCTCTGTAGGGCAGGAACTTTGTCCATTACTGAGCTGGAAGGAGCATCCTCATGCTGAGTTCGATGCTCCAGATGATACTGCCTGACGCAAGGCACAAGCCTTGTTGCTGTTGCCTCGTACGAGTCAATAGTTTGATGGCACCAATAGACAGAATAGTGCTTCCTGCTTGGCCTTTTCTGACCAAAACCAATTCCTATCAGTTAGATGTGCTAATTGACAGAGGTTACTGGTTGCTTTTGGTTTTGTTTGTTTTATGAAAAATACTCATTTTCTAAAGTGAGCATTTTTATTCAGAAAACTGCTGGTTTGTTACAAGTAAACTAACAAGCAGTCTTTATTTCTAATACAGCAATATAACCTAGAAATTAGTGATTGGATGCAGCCTGTCTTGATCAGTCAGATGAAGAGGAAGAGAGGGAACATACAAGGATCTGTGGCTCTGATTCCAGAGCTGTGCTCCCTAACAGGTACTGTAGTATTTTTCCATATCAAAGCATCTGTCATACCATAATTCCTGCTGAGACGGGGATTCTGACAGCAGCCTTTTGCCACGTTCAGGAGAATTGTTTGTATCATTTGTTTGTATAAATGTGAGTTTAGGAACACTTCTTGTAGCTAAAAGATTAGATATTTAAATAGGACTGGAAAGTCCAAGGGGGTTTGATGTTGCATAGTGTTCAGGTGTGGCGTTCAGCGTTGGCACACTGATAACTTGTAGAGAGTTCTGGTGGTAGAATTTCTGTTAAATTACAAATTTACTAGAAATTGATAATTTTGTAAGATACATATTTATATATCTTTACTCACTTAGCACTAGCAGAACCTGTCCATCTCAGCACTGTTCTGTTTTGATTTGAAAATGTAAATGAAGAGCTGCAATGCCTTGTGTGGTTTCCTTTCAAGAGCAAAAATCCAGAATTTTTTTTTTTCTATGCCAATGGGAATGTATGTACAGGAAGCAACTGAAAAGTTTGATTACTGCTGCCACCACTTCCTGTGTCTGCAGGACATGCATCATTAATCTGCACCACCTGCAAGTTGAATTTTCCTAGTCCTTAGTGTTACCTGTGACTGAGAGAAAGGCTTTGCTGTTCGCAGGATTGACTGACAAGATGCGCAGTGATTTCAATATGATGAAAGACCTGGCCATTCACACACGGCTGCCACCTGAGCAAAGGCAGCGGGAGATTGGGAGGCTTCTGAACTACATCCAAAAGTACGGCACCTTAACATCCTCTCTGTTTCTGTCTCATGAAAATTTTCTGTAATAAACTTCTTGCAACAAAACTTTGGAAAAATCTTACTGGTTTTAAAAAAGTCAGCAAGAACAAATTTCTTACATTTTTAATTTATATCTTGTTTTTAAACAGAGATGACAATGTTCAGAAGGAACTCCGAAACTGGGGTTTGAGCTTTGATTACAAATCAGTGTCCTTTACAGGAAGAGTTGTTCAAGGAGAAAAGATCTTTCAATCAGGAAACATGGTAAATAATAAATCAACTTCTAAAATCTTCTGAATCTATCACTGATGAAGTTCTTAAGGCAGAAATAGTACTTTTTGGTTTATAAGTGAAGGATAAAGAGTGATAACATTATACACAAGTCTTTGTGCAAGCAGGAGACTTGCAGACTTCTTAAACTGTTCCCAGGTTGTAGTTAGAAACCCTCGAAGGTGCCCCATTACAGTAGTGTCTTCCTGGCCAAACAGTCCTTCTGTCCAGATACACAGACTAGGAGGCTGGAGATGTTTCTAATTAGTTTCCATTTATTAAAAGGTACCAAGGCTTTCAGATGAAAAGCCACTAATGACTTCAGTAGATAGAACACAGACAGTGTATGTTCACTCACAGGTAGGATGACCGGTATGAACAGTAATAGATTTGAATTAACTCAGAGCTTGTCATAAAACATGATGTATTTGCTGTGCACTGGAGATTTTTGTTTTGGATGGCTGCTGGGTGGAAAAGGGCATTTTGCACAGCTACACAGATCAAGATCTTATATTTGGTAAAGCCTTTTTCATTCTTGCTATTTAAAAGATTGCTGTCTTCTTTATAATAATACTTTGCTTTCTTTCAAGCAGTTACCTTACTAAAAAGAAAAATGGGATAACAGTAAATACATGAAAAGCTTTGCCTTTGTAGTGCAGAATCTGTGCAGCAAATAGTAACAACTTATGGTAAAAATCCGAAGTTTGTTTGGGTAATTAGGAATGAAGCGTTTCAAGAGTATAATTTCTTTATAGGGCTAGCTAAAGCTTATTTTAAATTCCTGCCAACTGCAGTAAAGGAAGAGATAAATACGAAATCCTGTGTTGTAGGCAGGAGTGTTCCAGCCTTAGGGGGCACGTGTCAGGAAGTGGTGGTGGTGCAGCTCGTTGGGCAGGTGCTGACTCGCTGTCTGTGCCGTGCCCGCAGTTCGATTACAACCCTCAGTTTGCTGACTGGACCAAGGAGACGAGGGGCGTGCCCTTGATCCGCGCCGTGCCCGTGGACAGCTGGCTGCTCATCTACACCCGCCGCAACTACGACGTGGCCAACACCCTCCTGCAGAGCCTCTTCAAGGTCACCCCATCCATGGGCATCAGGATGAATAAGCCAAACATGTGAGTGCCTGGAGAAAGATGATGGAAAATCGTTCTGTTCTCATGCTTAGGCTGTCCAGTGAGAGGGTGTAGTGTGTCACACAACTGACTTCTGTGAGATTTTTAATAAAACAAAGTTGCTTTCAGTATGCAAATTGTTCAGTTTTCTCTTGTGACTGACTTTTCTTACTCATACTTTTATTTCTGAGAGCTTTTCGCATGCCAAAGCTGAGAAGCATTATACAGTCATTGAGCAAACCCTTCTCTTCTCTTAGGAATATTTTCTTGCTGACTTAGGATATATTCTGATTCTGATCTGTTCTCATTGCAAATATCCCCCCTTCAGTTCCTGTGCTTCCCTTTAACTTTGAATTTCATTTTGTTTGGAAGCCTAAGTTGGAGATGATTCCTTTTAATCTTAATGTGTAAATGTTGTATATTTGTTAATAGGTGTAAATGTGACATTTGATACACTCTTGATGCATAGGGAGCTTTTATGCTTTTGCTGAAGTTTCAGTAGCTGTTAGTTGGTTTTTTTTCTGTAAGCATTTTCTCTCTTTCTTTTCAGGATTGAAGTAGATGATAGAACAGAAGCTTATTTAAGGGTTTTACAGCAAAGGGTTACCCCTGACACAAACATAGTATGTATTTGAATCCATAATTTCAAATCATGTTAATCCCTGTAATTGGTGTTTAGTGGGATTTGCTCTCAGAAATACAACTCTGGGCACCCGAGAATCCACTACGTACCTGCTCATCCTCCTGTGCAAACCTAAGACTAAGCATGGCTGTCCTTGTGGATAAGAGCCTTTGGTTCTGAAGTGCAGACACTGAAACTTTGCAGTTATTTCTTTCACTGTGAATATTTGAATATTTCTCTTGAGCATAAGAAGTTTTTCCTAAAGAACTCTTAAGTGCTGTATATATCTGAGAATTCAGCTTCTTACAAAGATTTTTTTTCTCTTCTTCAAAGGTAGTTTGTATTTTGTCTAGTTCCCGAAAGGATAAATACGATGCCATCAAGAAATACTTGTGTACAGACTGTCCCGTCCCCAGTCAGTGCGTGCTCGCTCGCACTTTGAGCAAACCACAGACAATAATGACTGTGGCAACAAAAATTGCCTTACAGATGAACTGTAAAATGGGTGGAGAACTCTGGAGTGTTGAGATCCCAGTAAGTATTTTTTCATAAATGGTAACTAAATGGTAACACATCTTTATTAGGCTTTATTTCAAAAGCAAGCCTTTTTCCCCAAGAAAGAAAATGGAGTGTTATTTGTGTAGTTTGTTTTGTGTCTGTGAGAAGAGGCATGAATTTAAATAAAACACAGGGAGACATTTAACCCAGGAATTCCGTGCCATGGTTACTTAAGAGTCCTGAAACCAAACAGCTTGTCCTGATCTTGTTGCACATGCACTAATCCATGCTGTGTGTGTGATTGCTTCGCAGCTGAAGCAGGTGATGATTGTGGGCATCGATTGTTACCATGACACTGTCTCTGGAAAGCAGTCGATTGCGGGCTTTGTGGCCAGCCTGAACCAAACAGTGACGCGGTAAGATTGGGATGCCAAGGGAAAAAACCACGACAACAATAAAAAACCCAATCTTTCCTTTGACTGAAAAGTAGCTGGAATATGGTGGTCCATCAGGAAAATTCCAAATTGGTTTCTGTAATTGTTAGTAAGAAATGTATTGTGAATTTCCTCCACTGCATCCCTTGAAGGAGTGGCCTTGTCCTTTGCCTGCATTGCTTGGGAGAGGGGTCAAATGGTGGAGCAAGGGCTGGGATGCATAGAGGGCATCAGGGTGACAGGTTCTTTCCCCTTTTAAGTTGACTGGCATGAAAGGCTTTTTTTGGTTGAGAGAATTTTAAGTCATGCTCAGGCACTTTTGCCATGGGGGGAATATTCTCATGGAGCCCCGGCTCTTCCTTGGCTGCACTGACCCACAGCACCCATAAAGACTAAGTGGTCATGGGCATTTAAAAAACAACTTCATTGCACTGAGCCTGGGAAATGTTTTGAAGGTCTCTTTTATTTTCTTCACAGGTGGTTCTCCCGCTGCGTTGTTCAAAGTCGTGGGCAAGAACTTGTGGATGGCATCAAAGCCTGCTTGCAAAGTAAGGGAAGGAGTTCTGCTCTCATGGAGTCAGATCTAAGAATTGTCAATTCAGCTTCCTCAAAACACCTCCCCTGCTGCCTTGGGGGGAGGCATTACCAACCTGTGCTTGGATAGCAACAGATTAGACATTCAGTTATGAATATTGCTGAAAGTTATTGGCATTTTGTGTAAATCTTCCATTGATTTCCACGTTTCTTTGCAATAATTAAAAACTGCTTAGCAGTGCACTTCCAAGAATGCTTTAAGGCAGTCTGATTTCAAGGAGGGCAGCTCCTGCTGTGGGAGAGGCCGGTGGAGCAGGTGTCTCCTGAGGTCCTTTCTGTTTGTGTAGGTGCACAGGCAAACCAGAGTTCCTTCTGCAGGCAGCATTTGTGCAGAATGATGCTGACCCATTCCACATCACTGAGGGATTGAGGACCTTAGTATTCCAACTTACTGCTGTTTTTCTAGGAATAAAAATCCATTTTTGATTTGGAATGGATTGTTACAACTAGTGGCTTTTATTCTCTTTTTTTTTAAAGCTGCTCTAAGACACTGGTCCAAGTGGAACAAGTGTTTGCCCTCTCGTATTTTTGTGTATCGTGATGGTGTTGGAGATGGACAACTCAATACTTTGGTTAATTATGAAGTGCCTCAATTTCTGGATTGCCTGAAGAGTATTGGTACTGACTACAGGTAAATCTGTTTCTACCAACCCTCTTCTGTGTACTGCAAGAGAAATAAACACTGGGATACAAAATGAGGCTATGGATGAAGACTCTTGTCTCTCCATCCTTACTGATTTTCACCTGGGCTCCAGCAACTGCTCTTCTGATGATTATTTCCATGATTTCAGATACCTGACTTGTAGTAGACTAGGAAAGTTCTTAGTGCACACACACGTGACTGCAGCACACGTGTATGTCTCCATACACTCTTTGGGCATTCTTGATGGATGTGGTCATTTACCTTTTTCCTACTGGTTGATCATAGCCTTAACTGACTGTTCTGTGCCTGGCAAGTCCATTTTTTTTTTTTTCTTTCACTTCATAAAGGAAATTGTCCAGTCAGTTATGTTTTCAACATTCTGCTTTGAAACTTATCAACTGCAGTGACTTAATATGCTCTGAAAAATAAAAGTATTTCCTTATAGTGCAGGCAGGCAGAATAATTAAAGTACTCAGTTCTTCCATTTAGCTTCTGTTACTGGCTTTAGCAAAAATACTGTTAAGACACCGTTTTTTCTATAGGCAACAATGGGGCAGAGAGTAGAAATCCAGTCTGTATTTAGAAGATCCCTTTTTGGTCCATTTTCTACTTCTCAGTAAAGTTAAAGGAAAGCTGGATTGTGAAAAATGGTATGAGATTTGCACCTCAACTAAAAATCTAAAGTTATGAACAATGTCTTATTTAATCTGAATCAGTAAAGACTTGTATGTGAAATTAATGCCCTGGAACTCCAGCAGATCTGCTCCTGAAGTACTCTTAGTGCCGTTTTCCAGGAGAGTATTGGTTTTTTTGCTTTCTTTTAGTCCCAGACTTACTGTGATTGTAGTGAAGAAACGAGTGGGTGCCAGGTTCTTTGCTGAGATTGGTGGAGGCCTTAAAAACCCACCCCCTGGGACTGTTGTTGATACGGTGGTGACCAGACCAGAGTGGTAAGTTACTGCCGAGGGAACACTCACTCCTTTTGCCAGCAGCCTGGTCGTAAAGGAAATACATCTAGTATTACATGGACTATGGGATCAAGCAGAAAAATACTTTCCACACTTGTGTGGCTCGGGGGGCTGGAGAGAATGAGGAATATAAGCTTTGTACATGTGCAGGGTGGTTGTCAGGAGGAAAACTGGATATAACAAATAGCTGAGATTGCTATGGTCTCAAGACCTGTTCCATAGAGTAAGAGAATTCATGCTCCTCCAGGTGTCTCCAGCCCTTTCTGTACCAGACTTGGGGGTTTGCTTTTCCTCTCCCAGGTACGATTTCTTCATTGTGAGCCAGACAGTGAAGAATGGCTGTGTGGCACCAACTCACTACAATGTCATTTATGACACGAGCCAGCTGAAACCAGACCACGTGCAGCGCTTAACCTACAAGCTCTGCCACATGTACTACAACTGGTCGGTGAGTGTTTCCTCTGGGCAAGGACAGCGCAGCTCTGTGCAGTCACAGCCTGCAGCAAGGATGGAACAGGTGTCCTTCAAATACCCAGGCAGCTCCAAAAAGCCTGCAAGGATGCCTTGGGACCTAGAGTGCTGTGAGAACTGGGTGGTTTAGAATTACCACCTGAACATCACTGTAATCTTTGTCCTCACTAGCAAATACTTGCTGTTTCAAGTACTGTTCCCAAATTCTGTGTCAAAAGCAAAATTGAAGTAATTTCTTACCTGCAGAAATACTTCTTTATGTGGAGGTGGAGCTGTGTTCCTGCATTTCCTTTAAGGCCTCTGTTGCATACCAAGGTCAGCACACACACAGCTCGAGCCTGAGGTGTGCTTCAGCTTTGTCAGTTTAGCCATCATAAATATCAGACATGACTGAACCCATGTCCCACCTTCTGCAAAGCCCAGCACTGGATGTAAGCCTGTGTAAGAGGAGTGAGAAAGGGACTGGAGTTGGGAAGTTTGGGGATTTTTGCATCTGTTTTTCTGTTGTGTTGGGTGTATGTAAAGTTATTTTCACAAATCAGCATAAACAACCAAGGAATACAAATTTTACATATGTGCACACTTTGGAATTCCAGGGGTTTTGTTACAGTGATTGCTTGCTTATTTGAATTAGAAAATAATTGCCTTTTTTCTCTTTTTTCTCCTTGCTGCAGGGTATCATCAGAGTACCTGCTCCTTGCCAATACGCTCATAAATTGGCTTTCCTTGTCGGTCAGAGCATTCACAGAGAACCGAATCTGATGCTTTCAGACAGACTGTACTATCTCTGAAGTTGAGCTACCAGCCAAACCAAATAGTGTCGTTCCTCTCTAGGGAATGTAGAATTGTCTGGGTTTTTGGTTTAGTTTTGGTTTTTCATAAGAGATGTGCACAGGATATGTGCAGTGGTGGAACTTATTTTCGTTGTACCAGGAAAAAGCTTGAGATGGCTGATCTGCATTTTTAACAGGTGTCTGCTTCCTAGAGTAACGATACAAATCTTTATGATTTTTGATACTTATTTACTAAAGTTTTTCTGTGATTCTTCACAAAAGTGTATTGGTTGTTCTTATTTACAT
The DNA here is from genome assembly GCA_013397935.1 of Dasyornis broadbenti. Classification (NCBI taxonomy): domain Eukaryota; kingdom Metazoa; phylum Chordata; class Aves; order Passeriformes; family Dasyornithidae; genus Dasyornis; species Dasyornis broadbenti. Next base: position 582,897 of record VZRN01000988.1, on the reverse strand, counting down.
TTTGGGAAGCCTTACACAGAATTACTTCTTGCATAGACAGTTACGCAGATCAAAATCCAAACTTTTCCAGCTAGCACATTAACCCTTCTAATTTTCAAAATGCTTCAATGTTGTCGATTCCTTGTTTTTCTTGGCTGTTAAAATGAGGGCAAAATTTTGTCTCCTGAACTGTTTCCTACCTTAAAAGGAGGCGATCAGATGTTGTTGGTTATCAAGGCTTTGTTTTAAGGCTGCACAGTGATGCAGAACCTCTGGAAGGGTTTGTAGCAGTTGTCACTGTAAGAGATTTGCAACCCAAGCAGAAACTCCTTGTGCTGGCCTGGGTCTGCCTAGAGCAGAGCAGGGCGAGGTGGGGCTCTGAGGCCGTGTCAGCAGAGGAGGAAGGGCTGTGTGTGCCAGCTCCAGCACTGCCATCACAGCTGCTGCAGCACCTTGCTCATGCACCACTGCAGCGTTCTCTCCACCAAAGGTGCTTCAGTGCTGCTGCAGCAGCTGTGAGACTTAAGGTGCACTGTCCTGGGGATGTGCTTTGTCTTGTAACTTCACATTTACTGCCCAGTGGGAGGAAATTGCTTTGGACAACTGCACATTCATCACTGAGAGGAGCTAAACTGCTGGGCTGGTACTGTTTAACCACATGCTTATTAAATGAGAAAAATAATTTCCATCTAGGACTATCAGTGCACTGAGAAGGTGTGGGGTTTTTTGGTTTTGTAGTTCCAAGCAATGGGAGGCAGCCCTGGTTTGTTCTTCATGTCTGAGGTTTTCATTGGTAACTGTTCTGCAGCCCAGGTTGTAAAACAAGAGCAGGGATTTCAGATTTCTGCACTAGCAGAGTCAAACTACTGCACACGGAAAACTTTGCATTAGTGCTGGTTTTCTTAACCAGCTTGTTGTGAACCTTGTTGCCTTTCTCTGTGAGATTTAAATAAAGTTGTTGCTGGAATCCCTGCTGGTTTGAGCCTCTTACACGTATTTGCTTACGTTCTTCACCACTGGGCTTCGGGCACAGAGGGGGCAACTGCTGGCATGGCTTTGCAACCATTTTTGTCTCTGGGAAGCTGCTGCAGTCTTGCACATGGATGAGCCTTTCTTTATCCCACAGTAAACTTCAGCAGCCATTGACAATTCTGAGAAAAGGCTGGCACGAGAAGCCAGCAGCTGCTACAGTGGATTTATGAAACATACTGCACTCTACAAAATATCAAATTATTTATTTATATAAAATATAATACACAACGATTGTACACATGCACACACCCACACAGTACTTTACCACAAATGTAGGCCAGTTATTTTCTTTAATTAAATGTTATAACCTAGCACACAGTATTTTACAGTAATTTACATTGTTATCTGAAGACACAATGGGGAAGCTTTGATCATTCATTTATAAACCTTCCATAAATTACAAAAAGAAAGGCAGTCTGAAAAGTATGTATAAACAGTAAAAACAATTTACAAATGGACAAGAATTACAAAATAGTAACAGCCAATGACTGCCATCAGTGTGTAGGATTGTTTTTCTTGATATGCCAATATTGCAATTCAGATTTGATTAGAGCCTGGTGCAGCCTCGTTACTGGCTGTGGCTGTGTCTGCAACACAGTTTGTCCTTTTACTTCAGCCATACTTCAGCTTGAATCTGACACCAGCAATATGAAAATGCCTTGTAACTTAGGACTGTACCTCCACAGAAAAAAAACCTGGGGAGTAAAGGGGTTTTGGTGTGGAGTAGTTTTTTCCCAGTAGCTTAGAACAGTGAACCAGGAACCCCAGAAGTGGAGGCTGTATGGTTGAAACTGGGTGAGGTTCTGAATAACTTACACTGTCTGACCTCAGTGGAGTGAAAATGTTGACAAATCAAGACAAGGTTTGGTTTTGGGGGTGAGGGGAAGCAAAAACTCAAAGGTAAGCGTTTAGCACAGCACTTCCAAACTCCCAGGAGTTACATCAGACAAGGAATGGAGTCGGGAACATCATACTGGAGCTGAGATTACCGTGGTGGAGGGAAGATGGAGACAGCTGAATACACAGTACATACAAAGTATACGCTGCATATTTATTAGACAGTACAAATCATTGTGCATTAATAAGGCAAAACATCAAGGCTGATTAAACTAGGAGTTTCAAGACCATTTTTGTTAATGATAATGATTGGACACGGTGGGGTGATCTCTCTGAACTAGGAATCTGAAGAGAGTTTTCTCTGCCCCACTCATGGCTAAAGGAGACTAAAGGCTGAGATTTTTCCAATGGCGTTGCAGGTGTTGAGTTGACTTCAAATAAAACCATGTTCTTCTGGTCTTAATCCCACAACTTTTTTTTTTATTATTTTTTTAAAAAAGTTTTTGCAACAACAAATCCACTTCCTTTTTTTCCTGCTGTTTTGATTAAGCAATTCACATGATTCTATTGATGTCAGAGTTAAAAATGCCAAGGTCTGGTAACGTACTGCATAGTCATGAAAGCCCTAGTTTTGACTTGGAAAAAAACAAAAAAAAAATACACAGACTGGAAGCTTTACAAGTTGTCCAGGAGCACATGACTCATTTCACTGCACCAAGCTTTTTCAGCAGTTTCTTGCCTTTGGAAAGCAGCCCCTTTTTCTTTTTCGAGGCCATATCCCTGCCTCTCCCGGGACTACCAGAGCCCATCATAGGTGACGGAGGTGACCCGGAATGGAGATGAACTGTGGGGGATGGTGCTCTCCGGGATGTACCTGTATTCTCAGGAGGAACCTATTAGGTACATTGTTATCGTTTATTCAATGTTTGAAAGCTTCAAAGCTATTATCAGCAAGAAAGTTGGTAACATCACTTGTCCCATTACCCACTTAAGCAAAAGGGCCGGTTTCTCTCTTCTCTCTGGCTTAAAATATTGCGTGGGCTTATGGAAAACATCAATTTAGAGAAAAAATTTATAGACAATAGAAAACCCACCAATAACGCCCTGTTTTGGTTATACCTTTTTGAAGGAAAAGTTGGATACACTTGCTTTGCCATAATTCTGGCCACAAAAGCCACAAAACTGGCTTTGGTTTTGTATTTCAGTACTCTGATAGTACTCAAATGGAGAGGGATACTTTTAGCTATAGATTTAAGAAAAATAAACGTGTTAATTACTACAGATTAGCAATCTATAGAAGCCAAACCCTTTCCAGAAGAAATTACTTAAAATGCTACATGATCACTTACTTTTTAATGTCCTTTAAATGCCTTTTCTTTAAAATTGGCTAGCAAACTTTATGTACAGATTAGAGAAGATGGCACACTGGCTTAAAAAAAAAAAAAAAAAGGAAAAAGAAAAAGCTAAAATGAACCTTAATTGCAATCAAAGAAAGCTTAAAGACCCTGACTGCTTGATGTGTATGCTGCAGCTATGAGGTTGTTAGATGACAGCATTCCTAAATATTTTGAACAGCTATATTTTTTTTCAGTCATCAAAAGCACTTGGATGAAAATGCTAAAATTACTTATACTCAGCCTATCCTAACTACGGTGCCCAGCTGGCAAAATGGTTACTATCAATTAAGATGATATTTTCACAGTAGAATCCATGCTGTAGGGAGCCCTGCTAGCTTGCAGTTCAAGTTAAAACATCAGCAATTTACTGGCTTCTTGTGCAACAGTGAGTTAAGCAAAGGGGCTTCAAGCCTACTTTGATTTTAAATCAAGGTCTAATTCTAATGAAAAAAAAAACAAAACAAACAAAACAAAACAACTTGGTAAAGCACCCCAACGTACACCTGAAGATACCAGATATTGAGTCTAATGCATTCCTTCAGTGAGCTGCATGTTTCAGGTCGAGACTTTTATTGCATTGGTAAACCAAACAGTTGCTAATATTGCAAACGTACACTTGCTAGGAAAAATCCGAGTAAATTGTGCCATAGGAAGGGATTTTTTTCAGAAGTGTTGAATAGTTGGTCTTAGGCAAACTGGGGTATAATCGATTGTGGAAAACACATTTTAAGGCAGACAATTGAAGTGGCTGTATTTGAGTGTAGTGAGTTTCAAAACCAACTATACCCTCGAGAACTACCGTCCGTATCGGCGTGCGCTTCACTGGCATTTCTGTACGGGTTGGAGCTGTTGTGCTTTTCTCTTGACACAGGAGCTTGGAATTTTTACATCCCAGCTTGGCTAACAATGCAATATGCAGCTTTGTTTGTAGGGTAGTTAGACACCAAACCCTCCTTTCTATGTAAACATAAACACTGAGCTCGGGAAGAAATATGTTCCAAACGCTGACCTTCATCAAGTGAGGTCTAATTGACTTCTAAGGATTCCTGTTTTAAAGGATTTGTCTCCTAAGAAAGGATTTGACTTGCCTAGGTACAGTAAAGGCATGCAGCCCATTCTTCTGTGGCCAAGGGTTTTGGAGACATATTTCTTTTCTTTTCCCCCACAGTTAAGTTTCAAGACTTGCATTAGATAGCCAGGTAGCTTTAATTGAAATCTCTATTGGTATCTTCAGTTGCTCACTTACGTGAAGGCTACATTGCCTTATTAAGGTGTGAAATGAACACTCTTCTTCTGTTTCCAAGCAGATGAGCAAAGAAATAAAAATATATATAAAATATATAATATATAAAAGTATTGCAGTGATGAAACAAAACCAAAAATGAGATACTCTAAACACGATTAATTCGTTCATAAAAGAGAAGTCTCTGAGCAATTAATTATCGCCAGTTGGAAGAGGAAGTTGTAAGGATTAAAAGACGACCACTGTCAGTCCATCAGCTGCAGTTACAGTTTGTACTTAGAGGAACACTGGTACCAGTCTTTCGTGCACAACAACTCTTTTACTAAGAGCAGTTTGGAAGCTTTGAGCAATAACTATCACCAGGAAAGAGCTGCTTAAATTCAAATTACAAAGGAAGGTACTGTAATGACTGCAATGAACAGTCGGTTTAGTTTCTCCATTTACAAATGTAACGAGCCAGCGAAGGCTAAAGTCGTTTTTCCTCATGTTTTATTCTATATATTTGAAAGATAATTTTAAATGGGCAAATGAATTTAAAAGTAATGTTAAAAGTAATGTCTAAATTATATATGAGACAGGATGAAATGGAAAATGAGAATTTAAGTTTTTCTTAGTCGGTTGCTTACCCTTTTTGCTTTCGATCGCATCGGTGTGTCATGGACGTAGCGAGAGGGTGCATCGGATAGAAAGACTTCAACATCATCAGGCACTTCTTCAAGGAAGTTGGAAGGAACCAGCCCCTTTTGTCCGTTAAGTTCACCCTGAAAGGAGATGGAAGTTTCAGTCAGTGCTTTAATTCAAGCACCTCTAGGCTCCCGAGGAGCTAAGCAAATATTTTTGCCCATTTCAAAGCTGGCGAGGAAGAGGAAATTCCCATCCAGGGGCCCTGGGGACTCAGAGCTCACACCCTGCACACGCCCTGGCCCTCCCCAGGCTGCTCTTTGGTAACTGGTGCAGGTGCAGCTGGCTCTTGTAGCACTTTGGGGTGACCCAGCAGAAGCCAACTTACATAGTAAAATCCATCTTCATCAATCTCACCAAAGACGGTGATGATGTCCCCAGTGCAGAACGTCAGCTCAGCCTGCAGGAAGAGCAGGGACAGGCAGGTGTTGGGCAAAGACAAACCTTTTCTTTATTGACAGTAAATCCATTAAGATTTCCCCCCCACTCCTTCATGTTAAGACGTTGGTGAAATCAAATTGATCTTTGAAAGCCAAACCTTTTTTTTTGCCTCATTTTTTTCTCCTCAGCTTGCTAAACCTGGCACCTCTCCCACTGTGCTCCAGACACCCACAGGGCTCCCTGGGACCACCAGCCAAAACATTCAGGCCTTGAACAAGCTGGACAAACCTTGAAGCTTTGAACCGCACGGCTTCCAAGGGCCCTTAAGTCAATCCTTGTGGAGGAGGGAACGGCACACAGGGGTGGGACTGGCTCAGGTCCTGCTCTGTGCTGAGCGCCAGGAAAACGGGCCCAGAACAGCTGAGGGTGCTGCTCTGCACAGGACCAGGGCTGCTGGGCTGGGAAGGGCCTCTGGGCAGCATCCAGTGCAGGCCCTGCAGCGCAACATTCCTGCAGAGGAACTCTCCTGGATTCTCTTCAATAAAAACTTCATAATGGGCAGCTCTGCTCTCTGAGCAGCAAATAGTGCACTCTGGGCTCTTTCTAATTGTCTGTGGCTTAAATGTAATTAGGGTGGGGTTTTTAAATTATTTTTAATTTCCTGTGGTCGTGGGAGAGAGAACAAACAAAATCTTTGCAATACATCAGCATAATTTATTTGATTTCTTGGCCAAACTACTTTGAAACACCATAATTTAGGAAAATATTTTGTTCGATAAGAAACAGAAAACAACCCTGGCTATGTTTAAAAGCACCAAGTCCAATGTATTTCAAAATTCACTTTCTGCTTTAAAAAATTCCAGATTTTTCTACAATCCACCAAATAAATACCAAAACTAAACAAACAACATTTTAAAGGATCACTGAGGAAGCTCATAGATCAGCAGTGTTTTTTAGAGATTCGAGTGTACCCTGCCATTCCTCCCACAGACAGAAATGGAAACTGCACCGAATCTGGACTGAGGCACTCCCCATGTGCCACCAAGGACACGGCAACAGCGACTCTGAGGCTGCTGCTCACAAATACGGAGATGGGAGACTGCACGAGGGGACGTGGAACACAAGCCCGCAGTGAGGAAGGAGCTAACGCGCAGCTGGTTTTACAGGAGGCTGTGGCCAATGCTCAGCTGTTTAAGACATCCTCACATCATTACCAAAAAAATGACAGTCAAGACATAAAATCACCTAAGCTGAGATGCACTGAACAAGAGAAAACCACAATTTACTGTGAGTGCTGCTCCCATGTATCGTTCAGGCTGAGGCTGTTGTGAAGGAGGGAGGATTTCTGGAGGTTGCACAGGTGTGACAGCACGTGGCACCATCAGCTTGGCACCAGCTAAGGCACTTCTCAAAAATCAATGTGGTCTCATGTGCAAACATACGAAGGAGATTGGAAAATAAAAATTCCCTGCTATTTCTAACTGTGCCTTTTCCCCCACAGACTTTGGTTGTATTCAAAGGTACAGACACACGTATTTACTGCGTACCATAAATATCCACCTACAGCCGCAGCGGGCCATGAAGTGCTGAGCCGCACGGTGAAGAGCCCGCAGAGGACAGCCCTTGATTTTCTCTGAGCAAGACCCATCAATCGACTCGCACAGGAGCCACCAGCTCGTCCTGCACGTCTGCTCAAAGGCCCTGGGCCGGCAGTGGCAGCTCTGAGCTCGTTCTCCTCACGCGCCCTCCGTGTGCAGCTCCCAGTGCCCGGCTCTGCCCCTACCTCCACATCCACGTTGGGAGAGCTTTCCCTGGGGTCATAATCGTACAGGGCCACCATCCTCCTGGTCGTCACCGGCTGCTGGCGGCCGCCCCGCCGGCTTCTCTCTGCTCCAGCCACACGGAGAGGAGGGGAAGGGAAGGAAAACCAGCAAAGTTATTGTGGAAGTGAAACCGTGGGGCTCCTCTTCCTCACGGCCTTCTCACAGCAGGGCAGTAGCAGTGGGGCCGTTTTCTCTGGCTCAGGGATAAAAAGTCACAGATGACCAAACCTATGAACACAGATAAAGGATGTGGAACCACACCCATCCCATAATTAACAAGTATGGAATTATTAAATAATAATTAACAGTGGTCTGCCTCTTTTTATTCCCAGCCACTGAATCCTCAGCACACCGTGCCCCTCAGCACAGCAGACTCCAAAGCTCAGGGATCACTTTCCATGCCCAGAAATCTTTCAGGTGAGAAAACAATCTTTTTTTTTTTTTTTTTTTTTTTTTTTTTTTTTTTTTTTTTTTAATATTAAATCAGAAAAGAAAGTAGCAAGTGGAGTGGTGAAGCTACAAGTCCCCATTTGCAGGAAATGATATCACCAAGATTAAATATTGGTTGTAGAAAGTCATCCAGACACAGAATGTATCCCCAGGGCAGCAAATGACTGCAAAATTCAGCTGCATCTGCATAAAATCAAGAGGTGAAGCGGATCCAGCCAGGTGAGCAGCACCCAGAAGTCTGCAGTGAAATGTCCACATCCTCTCTTACCGATTTTCTCAATTGGTGTGTTCAAAGGAAGAAAACCTTGTTTAAGGAGCTGATCCATCATCTCTTCATCATCTGCTTGTATCTCAGAGACCATGTTACATGGGATAAGGCCAATTCTTGTACAGGTTTCTCCACGGTAAAACCCATCAGCATCTTTGTCCCCATACACCTGACATTCAAAGAATGGTAATATCGGTCAAAAAGCTTTCAGCATTTAGGAATTTCAGTGCAGGCTAAAGGGTTACTAAAGCATAGATGATGACTGCAGTTTAGATGTGGAATTATATTGGTTTTGGACTACTCTGACTTAGGTTATAAAATTGGGATTGTTACATCTATTTGAATTGTGACTTCACAATTCATGCATCATAAGCAGCATTCGGACTTTTTTTTTGTTAGCAGTGAAAGGCACAAAAAGTGCACTAAAAATCACCTATTTCTCCCTGTGCTGAGCCAGATGTATACTTGATGTGTATGGAATTATTATGGCACGATATTCAAAATGAAACATTCGCAAAATTGTGCCAGTGTTATTATTTGGATTCAAACAACTTTTATATAATCAAAAATGCTTATCTAATATGTAATACACTTGATGTATGTACTTAAGCTCTGCTATTGTCTTGTGAGAAAACGTGATTTAAGGTACTAAAAAAAAAATACCTGAATGAAATGCACATTCTTGCAAAGGGAAAGAAGCTCTTAAACAAGTTCCTTTTTTGGGCATAAACCAGGTACCATGTGAGGGGAGCAAAACCCTGAACAAAGCACTGAACAGCACAAAACCTGTGAGTTAGGAACAGACACTTGTGTCATGACCCAGCCCAACCCCATGCAAGGCTGTCGGCATTTTCACAGCTTAAGTCCCCATTTTCTCTCTGAAATGGGTCATGCTCAAATGAGGGGGTGTTTTCTTCAGGTTCTGCTCCAGCTCACAAATCTCAATTACCCTTGGACTACCAGCAGCCGCTCCTTCTGCCTCTCTCATTTCTGCACCGCAGCCTCGGATGCAAGGCCGCAGCAGGAAACGCTCACTTGTGCTGATCCCACAGAAATATCTGCTGCCTTTTTCACACCAGAGCAGCGAACCGAACAAATCGGCCGTGCAGCTGCACAGTCAGGATGAGGCAGGCTGGGATGGAGGGATGGCTAAAACCAGACAGAGCCCAGCACCGACCCTGGCACCTCAAACAGCCCAGTTGTTCCCTGTGCCTTGCGCAGGGGCAGCTGTGGGTATTTCACACCCAGCAGTCAGAAAAGGGAACAGAAATACCTGACCCAGGACCTGACTGAACCTAAAGTGTGCATTAGCTGGGAGTGCTCAGCGCTTAGAGAATGCAGCAGCTCTACAGCACCAGCACTGCTGTGGTGCCTTTACAGCACAGACATCCTCTCCGCAGCTGATTTTCCTGTGGGATTGGTGGCCATGGGCATAGGGAGCTTCAGAGGCACAATTCTGGGCTTAACTTCAATCTTTAATTAAGTCTGGCCCTAACCATCTACAGCAACTCTGAGAGTTTTGCCCGTTTTGTAATTATTTTTAAGCCATGACCGTTACGTATTTAGTAGCAGATCCAGGGAGATTTACAGCCTCAACCTCTGAAGGAAAAAACCCCTTGGGTTCTGATCACACAGCTGCTTTCTCCACAGGGTACAAAGGAGACCCTGTCTGTAAAATGTCATTTGTTTCCTTTGCTTTTCAGTCTCACCTTAATGATCTGTCCTTCCTTGAACGGCAGCTCCTCCTCTGCAGCATCAGGATTTGGGGACATCGTCAGCGGATCGTAGTCAAAGAGTGCAACAAATATTCGAGTAGAAATATCTTCTGTGCCAGGATCTGTTTCAGATTCCTCATAAATATCTGGAGAAAGATGGTCATGGCCACCGTAGCCATCTGTGCAAGTAAATGCAGAAAGGAACAACTCAGTAACACAAGCTGGCCTCATCGTCCAACTACCCCAGTTAATTTTTGAAACGTGTTTGGCATTTCAGTGGAAAAAACCCCAAACCTCAATGCATGTCCTATAAAGCTCGGTGGTTTTGGTTTTTTATTAATTAGCAAACTGCTGTTTTTTTAAAAAAGCACAGAAAATCCACACTGAAAGTTGGGCTGATTTCCTACATGTGGGGCCCAGTGGCAGCCACCGTGGTTTTTACTCCTTTACTCCTGTGAAATAAAGGCTGCCTTCAGAGGAAAAGAAAGAGGGCATGAAAATCTAGTATTTGTCACAGCATCATCCGCAGGCTGTTGGGCTCAGCAGCAATAACCTGCCAGGAGAAGCACAGGAGCCCCGCTGGAGCTGACTCTCCTGCACACCATTTTCCTGCCAGTGTAATTCCATCGCCATCTGTGAAGTTTATCCTGGTTTTCAGCAGGATGTGGGACAGGAGGCAGCCCCTGCCCAGCCCAAGCAAGTTTCATGCACTGCAGCTCTGAGCGTTTCCTGAGCTCCATTTCAGTAACAGAGGTGAGATCCAAAAACTGTGCCCACCAGGGGGATCCTGCTTTCCACTTACAGCGCAGGCATTCTAGTGTGAGTCTATGAAAAGGGAAGAATATTCAGTATTTAAAAATAAAAGCATTCCTTAATGCTCAGTCTCTTGCTGTCTGATAAATCCCCATTGGACACCGCTCCCTTCTCCTCAGGGTGTACCCACAGTATTCACAAACCAAAGCCCAGAGGAGGGACAGGAACCAGAGCAACCTTACATCTTCAGGGAGCAAATTTTTCTGAAACTCTGTATTTGTCGTCCATGTGTTTCCTGATTTTCAGTGTGAATGTTTCTCGTCTGCCATTTAGAGGGCAAGTTGGAACAGATGAGTATTTGTCCATAGAGTCTCGATTCCATTATCCTTCTGCACTACTTTTTGGATTTTCTGGAATTCACCCGCATACAGATTAAGCCATCATTACACCAGAACAGAGATTACTGCCAGAAATACCAGATCTAGTAAAGAAATGCAAATTCTGCAAACTTGCTACACTGAACAGTTTCCATCTTCCCTGCTCGACTCCAGAAAGTCGTCAAGAGAATGGAAAGTGAGTGCAAAGTGACGGCTGATGAAAGGGAGGATGCGCGGCTGAGAGGCTGCACTGAGTTCCCTGAGCACGGGGTAACCTGCCCGCAGGTTCCTTCCTGGGTAAGATCTAACAGTGTCCAAGCTTAAACAAACTTAAAAAAGCTCCAACAGCCACTAAATTTAATGAGGAGCCCCACAGAAATGCCAATGACTGCTGATTCCACCCCGTGGGAGCCCCAGTACATTCATTCAGGAGATGTTTTCAGCTCATTTCACCCCATTTAAACTGAGCGTAGCCTGGCTCAAGACAAGTGTCTGTTGTTTCATTTTTAAGGATTTCCTTCCCAACTCTGAGGCTGCAAAGAACACAAATGCACCAATCTGTCCAACTAACCCATGGAAGGGACCAACATTGGCCGAGACCTTTGTGGCACTGCACTGCCATGAGAGGACCTTCGCCCTGCATGCTCCACCCTTTCAGGCCGTCCTGCAGAGGCTGGGTTACCTAAAAGCTAAAAAAAAACAACAGAAAAAACAGGTTTGTAAGTTCCACGCATGGGCTACATCCTGGTTACACGGTTGGACATTAATCAGGTCAACCACATTTGGAAGCGTAAGCTCTAAAGGCAACTAAACTTAGTTTTTAACTGAAAGGTTAGCTGAAAAGTGAATACTGCTGCCTGGCAAACCTGCAAAAGAAAAAAAATGGTTCCCTGATTTATGGCAGAGCTTTGTAACCAGCAGTCACACATCAGAACAAAAAGAAAAGAAAAGAATAATTTCTGAAATATTCTTTTGCCTTTGTTGTTGCTGCTAAGGTGGCGCTTTAGTGTCCTGAAGAGCAGCACAGGCAGCCTGGGAGCTGTGCAGGCTGGGCTGCCCTGCAAGGCCAAGCTCGCTGCGTCCAGCTATGAGATCCCTCTGGTTTGCAGCCCGGCCAGCAGGGCAGCTCCTCTGGCTCTCTAGAGCGGCCCTCGATGACAAAGCCTTGCAGGGTCAGTGACAGATGCAGGCAGGGATGCAGACACTTCCTCTCCCGGCACAGCTGGCTCTGCTGACTGCGCTCGCAGGAAATGGTGCTATTTAGGGAGCTAAATGTGCCATTTTAGTGCTCTCCAGAGTTTATCGTGCAGTCATTGACATTAATACAGCTTGGTCACCAATTCTGATGGGAGAAATTTGTAGGGATCATTTCAGCCTGAGCTGGGAGGCTCCAAGAGCAGCAGCTGATCCCTGCTCTTACGTGAAATGCGTTAGAATGGAGTTTCCGCTCTGGGCTGTTGCAGGCTGAGGGTAAAGAACTTGCTTTGGCCTCTGGGGAGCCCATGGATGCACCTCGCACACCTGGAGACTCTTCCAGAGCTGGATGCACAGAATTGCAAATGGGCAAGATCGCGCAGAGGCGTCCTTGGAAGGCATGGAATGGCCCTGGCCTCTCCCTTTGGAAGCAGCTCTTTGCCTGCATTCTCCTGCAGAGATGCAGTCTGCAACTTCAAAGGCAAGAAGAGATGGGCTAAAAAGGACGGCAAAGTAGGGACAGCGCGGAGAGAAGGCAGAAAATGAAAATATGATGAAGCTGTGACTCCATAAATCTGGGTCACTGTCACACTGGGGGAGAATCTTGGTTCTTGTCTTGAGATGTTCCATGAGAAAGAGCGTATCCTGAAAATTCTGGGAATGAGATGAATAAAAACAACACGGTGAAATGAATTCCTCAACAATAATTAAAAAAAAGCAAAAAACAAAAACAAAACAGCAACAAAAAAAACTGATGAAACATTTGTCCAGTTAAAAATGCAGCTTTTTTTTTTTTTTTTTTTTTTTAAAGCAACATTCAGATGGGCAAAATAAAGGAAAGCAATCTTTTGGAAAAATTATAGTTCAGCTAACCCTTAATTAAAATTTAGATTCAGTTGTCCTTTAATAAAAGCAGCCATTATTGTAATTTGTTCTGTGGGAAAATCATTGTAAAGCAAATTAATCTGATTTCAGCATGACACAAAAGAGGATCATAAATGAAAACGCAGAGTAATAAACAAAAATGAATGGGGAAGAACAAAAAAAAAGGGGGAAATGCAGCAGATTAGTCCAAAGACGGACTTTAAAAATCAATTTGGGAAAAAAAAGGAAAAAAGAACAAAAAAGTAAAGAAAAAAAACTAAAGAGAATAAAGAAAACAGACTGATTTGGCAAGCAGGTGTTAGAAGGAAGATATTTCACACACCAGAGAGTCTTCAGCATCTCTGTGGGATGGCTTTGCAAGGACAGCAGCTGCCCTAGAGTCAGCTGGTCTAAAGTCGCTCTTCCAGCCTCCCTGAACCTCTTCGTGAGACAAACGATCTGTCCTACGGCATTTCTGGATTTCATACTTCCTCTCGTAACTGGCCTTGACCTGCTCGCTCCTGGGCTCCGCAAAGGAAGGCCCCAGGTCCCCGAAATCCTCCTCGATGCTGCTCTGCCTGGTGAGGGTTTTCCTGCGAGCCAGCAGCGGCCTCGTGCTCCTCCTGCAGGCACAGGGAGCCGTCTCTGCACAGCAGCCGCAGGCAGGAGCTGCATCCCAGGCGTGTCTGAAGCTGAAGCGCGACTCCTCCTCCTCGCTGCCGCAGTCCAGGCCGCTGTCCGGGCTGCGGGACAGGGAGCGGCTGTACTTGCACCCTCGCTCGTCCGGGGCCAGCTCCTCCAGGCCCGGCATCCTGTGCTTGGCCGGGTGCCACGAGCTGTGCTGCTGCTCTTGCTTGTAGGGCCTAGGTGCTCTCGAGTCTCTAGCTATCCTGGGGTTCTTTTTATAGGCCATACCTAAACCCTGCTTGTACAGCAGCTCTGGGTATTCACCATCCTCTTCGGCGACTTCTGGAATACTGAAAAGCCTTTTACTGTGGTGAATCTGCTGTGAAAAGTCAGGCTGCTCCAAAAAAGTGGCTTCAGTGGTCCTATTCTTATCGTACTCCTTAAGATTATGTAATGTTAAAAACCAGACAGGGAACAAATAGCGTGTGACAAAAATAAAACGGGAGGGAAAAGGGAGAAGAAAAGAAAAATAAAGACAGAATTAGTTTTAGAGCAATGGCAAACGTAAGACATGCAGCTTATATAGTGAAAAGGGGTCATGACTTGAATGAGACTCTGTGAAAAATAAAGACATGATTAAGAAGTTGCTGGATGTCAGATACCACACGAGAGGTCAGTGCAAACTGAGTGATGCCCCTAACAAGAATAAACTCATGCATTTGGAACAGAGCAATGAAAGCCACGCAGAGGTCCCAGCATGGTGAATGGGAATGGCAGCAAAACTCCTTCCTCGCCCCATGCCAAGCTGCCATTTCATGGTCTTTGTTACCAGAACCCATCTCTGAGAATGGCAACTCTGCCCTCACGAGCCTTCTTGCCTTGCATCTGTTAAAGCATCCTGTATGAGCAGCAAATATCTTCAGACTCCTGCCAGAGGAGGGCTGTCCCACAGACATCATTAAAGGAGTTCCAGTTTCCTTTCTAGAATTCTAAAAAACTTGCACCATTTCTAAAGCTTGGCTTCCACGGAAAGAGCCCTGGGAAGCTCTGATGTCGCTTGGTCTGCACTGTCACCAAATCTCTCACCATAATCTTGTACCTGCTTCATAAATCCAGCACTTGAAAATCAGCCTAGCAGCAGCAGTAAAGGTCTCTTTATGCCAGAAGCAGGTAAAAACCGCCCCAGCCTGGGTGAAATAGGCATTCTGGACATGCCAGATATATTTTGCGATTTCCCTACTCCATTTCCACAAAACACAGGCTGGTCTGGCCAAGAGTCCTGAGAGCCTCTGCTGGACTCTGAGAAGAGAAGAGGAGACGATGCAGGAGGTGCTGGCTGTGCCTGACAGAGTTCATTGATGCCGCATCAGGAGATCATCTCTCCTTGTGCCTAATGCCCAGATCAGGGACATCTCTGGACTCAACTGTACCCAGAAATAACGAGAGGATCATCTCGGAGCTTTCAGCAACATCTCTCTCTGAGCATTCTAAACTTAGCTGCGGTTTGGATGTTGTCCCCTTTCAGGCACAGGGCTATCTCACCTATTTTCATTTGTTTTGAAAACGTGCATCACACTTGGGAAACTGGAGACAAACTGCCAGAGAAGTGGAAAAAAGATTAGTAAGTGTGCACAATCATCGTTTTGATAGACTACTACATCAAGAGAAGCCTGCAAACCTTTACAGGTCAAAAATTATTTACTACCCCAATTAAGGTTCTGGAACTTTCTCAGTATCAACACTGGCAATACTGATTTAAATCCACAAAGAAAATATTCCTTCTGATGCATAAAGAACCAGAACAGTCTAGGGATAATTGTTTTTCCCAGGGGAAAGGGATAGAAGCAGCATGCAGAAGGATTTCAGTGTCAACCTTTATGTTAGTGCAGTCATAGAAACACTGACCATGCTTCTTTTGAAAAAGTACCTGTCTCATTCCAGACTATCAGAATAAAAGGACTGAACTCATTGCACATGAAAGCAGTTACAAGAATGGTCAGAATTCTTGCATGCATGGGAAAACAGTATTGATTTCAGTTAAATGACAGTCTACTGAAAAAGAAAGTTTGTGCTTTCTAAGAAAGCACAGTCTGTGCAATCACTACACACATAACGAGGCAAATACAATTTACATGTACAAGTATAATATGGGAAACACATCTTCAGCATGGGGTGTGTTTAGTACTCTACATATGATTTATTATAATAAAGTTGCCTTTCACTATGAATATTCCTGTGTTAAAGCAATATTCCTGTGTTAAAGCAATATTCCTGAATGGTATTTCCTCCTCTCTCTGGTGATTCCCTAATGATCAGAGCACAGGAGTTCTGATAAAGCATTGATCAAACAATGCTGAAACAACTCCCTTTCTTACAAGAACGCTTTGAAGCCTGTGGAAGGGATGGGATTAGCACTGGATCCATGGACAAATCACTCAGACATGAAAAACATCAGCTGTTTTATAAGTTTTTATAAATCTCCTTGCTCAGAAACACCTCCGTTTTGGGGTAGCACGTGCAGTGTATCTTCACACAGACACGGGGAAGGTCCCCAGATGTCAGACAGAAATCGCAACTGCGACAATTCCGTACAGGAAAGCAGTCCATTAGTTCAAAGTTCAGCTATCAAATAATGGAAAAGATAAAGTAATAAATGCATTAAACGGCCCAGCTGTAGGTCTGCAGGACAGCGTGAGTTTCAATGACCTGCAAGACCCAGAACTGAGTAGAAGAAAAGCTCTGGGGGCAGAATGGCAGGGCGGAGGGGCAGCCCCACTCACCTTGAGCGCGCTGTGCGAGGTCAGGCTGACCCTTCTCCTGCCGCCGTCCTCCAGCTGCATCTCGGAGTAGAGCTCCTCCTCGTCCTCCTCCAGGATGTCCGAGAGGTCGGAGCCGCGGCTGCTCTCCGTGTGGTACTCATCGCCGTGGCAGTAGTGAGCCTGAGCGACAAGGTGAGCACAGAAACCCTCAGTGCCCCTAAAGCTGATAATCCCTGGATAACAGCAGCGAGGAGCAGAGCTTTTCCCGGGCTGGAAAGTCACTCTGGCACCCGCACGAGCTATATCACACGCCTTGGGCTCTGTTCTGGTGGAGACACCGTGTAGAAATTCTGTTTTATCCACTTATGATCATAATTCAAGAAACCCAATCTTAATCCCAGGTGATACAAAAAAGGGTATCTCCATTCACAGCACCAAATCTAGTTTTAGCCTTCATTAAATTCCCCTCATTAAAGAGGTCCTTCATGCATCAGTGGACTTGCTGACCAAATTGTAAAAGCCTTAGGATAATTCACATATCA
This sequence comes from Dasyornis broadbenti, assembly GCA_013397935.1. Taxonomy (NCBI): domain Eukaryota; kingdom Metazoa; phylum Chordata; class Aves; order Passeriformes; family Dasyornithidae; genus Dasyornis; species Dasyornis broadbenti. The sequence goes on along the minus strand of VZRN01000988.1, from coordinate 565,975 downwards.
TCTGTTCTTCACAGCTGTTTGTTACATCACATTATAATTTAAAAGTGATCAGCGTTTAATTCTTGCAGGATACTACCACCATTGTATGCTACAGCTAGATGATGGCATTTGAAGCTTTAATTCTCTTAAATATTATAGGAATATACTGGCTAAAATCACAGGTGTCTTTTAAAGTAAGTCCAATTATTTAAAGTTCCTGTAATTTTTCTATTAGCTGGAAAATAAAGAGGGAGAAGTATATCCTGCTGAAGAGCTAATGTTAAACAGCAGCGGCCTCTTTTAAACATTTCTGATCATGAACAAAACTCATTGTCTTTCCAAGCACAAATTTCAAAACAGTCATCTGACTCTCACATTGCAGTCAAATGCTTGAAAAATCAAATATTCTAGAGGGACAAGAATGCTCAAAATTACTGCATTTCTTCCCTCAGTGATACTAATGAAGAAACCGTTTCTGTGGTACCAGATCAATTCCCAGAGCTGTGAAATCACTGGTATCAACCAATCCCAGCAACGAGAAGAAAACCACAAAAGCAATTTCTCCAAAGTGAAGATGGATTTGCCCTCCAAATACAAGAGACGATTTCACCTCTTTTATTTCTTTGTTCTGGAGCTAAAGAGATTGTTGGGTGAAGCCTTTAGCAGCAATTCCCAGGGCCAAGCCCATAAATGTTTTCAGAATCACTACAGAGGATCATCTTCCACAAAAAGCCACTTCTGCACCACCAAACCAAGCAACAAGCGATGGCCTGACGCGAACAATACGAATGAACAACTGAATCACCCCCACACACCCGCTGCGAGCACGGTGTCACTGCGTGTGCTCTGAAAACGGGAACCACTGCTCGTGGAGACTGAACAAATCAAATCCCAAAGCCACATATTTAGAACACTGGAAATTTGGAGCAATGATTATACATTCATAGCTGCTTGAACATCTGTAATAAACAGAACCAAAACTCCAGGAGGTCTCAGGACTGATACAAGAAGGAATGGCATTGCTTGGACCCTTCAGCACAGGAGGTCAGATCTCTGATCAACGTTTCTTCAACAATGCCAAGACATCAGAAAATATCTCTTCTCTAGAATTTACATCGCTCTTGAAAGGAATGTAATAAAAGATCTGTTTTCAGTGGGATCAGGCTAAAAGTTGTGCAGTTGTGCAAAACTCTTCCAGCAACATCTTTCCATCCCTCAGAGCCCATCCCATCCCATGCCTGTTTCCCGTCATGACGTTGCCAGATTCCAGGCTATGGCTCTTACGGCACACATGCATCCCTTCCCACTGCCCCTTTTCCCACAGCCTGCCTTCACGTGCAGCAGACACCTCACACAGGACAGGCCCAGAACCCAAACAGGACAGTCCAGTCACACTTTCTATTTCAACTCTGCCATCTTCATTTGCTCGGTTTTCAGCGCCTAGGCCTGCTGGAAGGGAGGATGATGAGGAGATTCCTGGCGCCAAGCACTCAGATCCCACTGGGCCCCAGCACCAGGAGCATCCACGATCCATCTCTGTCACCAGCACAGCCACAGCACTCAGGAGGTGACCTGGACAGCGCTGAGCTCCAGAAAATGCTTGTTTCACATTGAACCCTTGCTGCTAACAAAGCCAGGCCACTTACTTGCTTGCCAAGCTCTGACCCTTTCAGGAAATCATCGACTGAAGCTCCCCTTCGCTTGACCTTGGGGGAATCGTAACCATCCTCCTCCTCATCCGAGTTGGCGTACTGGGCTGTGCTGCTCCTCTCGCTAAAAACGCTCCTCCTCTCCATCTGACCAAGCAACAAAAACCACAAAATTGTGAGGCAGACTTGTTCCTGCACCCAGGGACAGAAATGGCAAATATGAAGGCTCAAGCACACAACATTTAAATGCACTCATGGTTAAAAGCACTGTTCGTTTCCCCTGGCTGGAATCTTTAGGAGATTTTCAAGAATTTTTTGCCTGGTGTGTTAGCCTCACTCACAATCAATCACCTGGTTCTACGTGGTCCTAACTCAGCTGCCAGCTTCCCTCCCGGTACCACTTACTGAAATTCTCAGTACTCTGCAGGCAGAGGCTGCTAACAAAGACACTCCTTTCCCCTTGGCACAGTCAGTGCGTGACCGAGCCACGACAGCGTTTTTGACCTCAATACAAAGGAAGCCACAGAACGAGACTCTGGGCTCTTCCTGAGCTCTGAGGCGCATCCTGGCCTCAGGAATTCCTGCTCCTCGCTCTCCTGGCAGTGCCGAGCAGCCCCCACAGGCTGGGCGAGGGCAGCAGGCACAGCTCCTCCTGCAGCACTCACCACAAGCAAAGAATCCGTACCACAGGGGACCAAACATGACAAACATCACTGGCAGAATTTGATTTAATTTAGAATTAATTCGTCTATAAACTTCTGTCCAGATTCCTGAATTAAACATTTCAAGCATCACTTAAACCAGTGTAATCAAACGTGGTTCAGAGCACATGTTATGTCAGCAATTTTCCAAACCAGAAAAAGTATTTCTGTTCTCTTTCCCTACGTGGATCTTAAAACAACTTTCACCTCACAGAGCCAAAGAAACCAATTCCCTTTTCTCCCTCTGTTACATTTATTCCAGTCTTCTTTGTTTCCAAACAAAAGGAAGATGTATACACCTGCATACACACGTATTTGTCAGTCCTTACTGATCCAGAATTACTCAGGTTCTCAAAAGATGGCTCAATTGACCCACTGGACCAAATGTGTCCCAAAACAGGAACAGACAATGAGCTGGGGCTGTTAAGACATGTGTGAATTGTCAGAATTAATGGAATGATTTCGGAGATACAATGAGAGACCAAAAACCTGACGAAACTGATGATTGCTAGATGAAGGAAAAGAAAATGCAGGAAATAAGTGATGCCTCAGCTTGCAAGAAGTAACAGACAGTTGTGAGCAGCTTGTGATGAGGAAGTAACTGCCCAGGGCACTGGGAGCATTTAAATATCGCATATTTGTGTGGAAAACCCAGAGCACGTTGTCAGGACACATCCACATCAGCTGTACTGACCCGAGAGCCTCAAATGTGGGATTTAAATTAATGAGCAAACATCTGAGTCAGTGCAGCAGCCATGGGTCACAGTGGTGTCCACACCAGGGTGTCCTTTGGCAGTAACACTGCTGGCAGCTACAGGAGGAGCTGGCAATGAAGAGCAGCTGCAAACATCTGTGAAAATGTAGCACTGAGAAGGGCAAAAATGTAAAATTCCCTGTGGATCCATGACAGCAGACACAGGAGGGCTTTACAAGCCCAGAATTTCAGCCCACTGCTTCTCCTCAAACTGTGGATCTTCAGAGTTTACCGACTATCACCTGCTCCTTAAAGCACATGATGGAAAAATCTTTGTCACAATGAACAAAACCAGCCCAAAAAAGCCTCATGAAGTTTGCCCTTACCCTGTTGCTCTCTGCCACTCTCTGCGCAGCTTCTCTGGCCATGGCTTTTGCGACGGTGTTGGGGACAGGAGTGCCTTGAGGCTGGGGGAGGATCCTGTTGGGGGACGGAGATCTCCTCCCCTGGAGTGGGCCATGGAAATTGGGTGGCTCCAGCATGTGTCCATGGACAGGGGACACCGAACGAGTCTGCTCCCACGACTCATCCCTTTTTAAATGTGGGCCTAAATGTTCTTCTTTGGTTTCTGGGGCTCCGGCACTTGCTAATGGCTTAGATTTGGGAGCAGTTCTGGGGTGAGGGGTTGGAGGCACCAGGAGGTCCAAGGGAATGGCAGCAACAGAAGAGTCCACGGATTCCCCCTGCGCAGAGAGCGTTCGCACTGTCACCTCCCTCGCTTCCAGGCTCCGCAGCCGCAGCAGCTCCACCAGCGCGCTCTCTGCTGTAGGGAAGATCACCTCTGCCACCTGAGGGCACAAACGAGCCCCTCGTGAGACCAAACCATCGGCTTCCCTCCCCTCAGCCCCACGGAGGTGCAGCCTGCACAGGCTTTGCACAGAGGGAGCTGCTGCCAGCTCAGGGTGGGCTGAGGAGCCCCCGCGCCAGGGCTCCACACCACTGACACCGCCAGCTTCAACCCTCCCCACCCCTTTGGCCAAAACTGCTTCTAGAAAGGGAGCAAAGTCAAGCCCAAGCGAACGAGCAGGGCCTCCTGACAGCTAAGAAGCCCCTGCACCCATTCCAGGGCTGTCACATCCTCCCCTGCCAGCTGAAGCTGCCCTAGAGCAGGTCCCTGCAGCAGGAGGGGGCACTCACCCGCTGCCCTTTGGCATAAACACCGTAACCTGTGACGCTGGCGCCGTGGGACGTCCCCGTCGCCGTCAGAGTCGGGGGCTTCCAGGACACCTGGACGGTGCCTGGTGTGGACCCAGCCCGGACAGCAACGTCTTGAGGTGGAGCTGGAGGACCTGAGGAAGATGGGGTGGTCACTCGAGCTGCGGCTCAGAAGCACAGGGAACTAAGGTGCAACGTGGGCTGCAAGAGGAAACTTCAGCATTTTCCACCAGCAGCACGCTGGTTAAAGGACAACTGGTATTTCGTCTGCACTGAATCAAAATATACACCCACGAACCTCTTAAGGCATTTGGAGTATGTCAGTGTAATAGCACACCAAATACCTCCTTAATTAAAAGGCATTACCCAGCTATAAATAGCTCTGCTTTGGCCAGAAAGCCAAAGTAAAAATATCACAGAGATTATTAGTTCATAAATTTTTCAAGCACCCTGTTGTGTTAATTTAACTGTCAAACCCTGAGCAGTCTCCTGCTCAAACGTGTGAGGAGCAGGGCTCAGCTGCAGCGGGGAGCACAGAGCTCGGCTGCTGCGACATCGCCTCTCCCAGTGAGCCCAGCACAACCAACTCCTGTTCATCCCCCAAAAACGCTGCAGGTATTTTCGCTCTGTGCAGGACGCACGTGCAAGTATCACACAAGATCACCGGCAAACTGCCAGGGCACTGCACTGGTTTGTTGTCACTGAATTTCGTGCTCTAGTGGACATGGAAATAAAATCATGCTCGTGTTCAGGGCAGTACAGGCACAACAGGAGATTTCTGCTTATACCATCCCTGCATCTACGAAGCATTTTCAACTTGCAAGTTGAAAGAATGCAGATTGGCCTAATACTATCCTTGGCCAAGACAGACTTTGGTTCAGGATTGAATTTCAGCTTTCCTGATCATCCTACTTTATTGACAGCCGGCATTCCCAGCCCAGCCAGGCTGCTCAGCTTTCAAGAAAAAATGCATCTGATCTAAGCCAGCACCTCGTCAATGACAACGACATTAATCTGCTCCTGCAGGAGAAGTCACCTTCCTTCCTTTTTATTCTCCCAAACCTAAACAATCCCCAGGGAGTCCGTCTCGACCTTCACAGGCAGCAGAGAGATAGGTTTAATAAACTGCAATGCCCAGGGCTCAGCATGGTTTCTACTTCCCCCCATCATGGAAGGGGAAATTATTCCCAACGATTTTTGATGGTCTGGATCATCAACATAAATGTTTATTTTGGAAGTGTGCTACTCTTTGCTCCTAATGGGTTTTTTTTTTTACATAAATTAACTCAAAAAACCACAACAGTCCCACTGGTCCTGACCCTGCACTTATTTCTGTTTTTAGAACTGAGTGCCCAAGAGAGTACTTCTGTTTTAATGGAAGCAATTCCATTGCTTGGACGAATCAAGATGAGTTCCACTGCATGACACACGCTGTGATGGTAACTCCCATCCCTGCCTCCAAACCCATGGGCATCCCTTCCCTTTGTTCCAGTGACTTCCGAAACGCAGGGATCAGCCTCTAACCACTTCAACAGCCGCCGGCACTGAAAAGCTGCCATGTTTCTGTGAAGGTGCTCTCTGTGAAATAAGGCAGAGAGAGCAGCCCAGGCATTGCTGAGCAGACTCCACAACCAGAGCGAGCTGCAGTGTGGTATTGATACACATTCAGTGCTTGGCCCGAAAAAACCCTCACTCAAAAGGCCCTTCCTAAAAAGCAAAAGGTAAGTTCAAACCACTCCCCCCGGACACATCCCACGTTTGAAGTGCTCCCCTCCTAGCAGATTCCACAACAGCACTACCGCTTATCCCAGTGAAATGATTCCAGACAGAAGAGTAAATGTGTGAGCTGAGGACATTTTCACTGAAATTAAAAATTGTAAGCATCAAAATAGGAGACACAGAAGCTCAACTCCCCCTCTGCTCCACCAGCCCTGCTGCCCTCCATGTCTGCTCACACAGAAGTCACACGAGCCAAGGAGGAGATGGGAATGAATTCCTGCCCCTCTGCTGGGATCAAAGCCAGCAGGGAGGGAAACAACCCCAGCTCAGTGCACGCTGCTGGCATTTCCCTTGCCAGGGGCCAGCTGGACCTGAGCGTCCCTCCAGAGGCACTCAGGGATCTGCAGGATGGACACAGGAGGGGTCTCCTACTTGTCCATCATTAGATGACCTTGGGTAGGTGAACCTATAAGGAAAGATATTCAAATTTTTTCAGGTGCTGCTGTACACCCCCAAAATTATGAGATTATCCTTTAAATTCACTGCGTTATTTCCGCTCTAGTTTTCAATGTTACTTCAATGCTCTTCAGTAATGGGAAATGACTGACAACACTTACCAACACCCCTAATGTAAAAGCCAGGTGGGAAAAAAGCTCAGACTTTCCAAAACACAATGAATTTGTTGCCCTTACAAACTCCAATTGTACAATGTGATTACAACTTCACAACCAGAATGCAGCTTACATCCCCTCAATGACTCCGTGGAGGTTAAACTATTTTATCCAATATTTTCAGAGGAATTTAACCAAAGACTTTTGGGGTAGGGAGGGAAATATCAAACCTGCTGGCAATGTAGAAAATTCCACAAAGGCTTCCTTTTTCTCTCGTTGTTCCAAGGGAAGCTGCCAGGGCATCTGATGGGGCTTTGCCATGACCTTCACCTTGTAGGCCATGTTGGGCTTCAAATTAAAAAAATGGTACTTGTAGCTAGCAGCCTTGACAATGTCAAACTCCTCCTCGTTGAGAAAGATGACATGACTGTAATTACTGTTTGTAGGGAGCCAGGAGAGCTCCGCAGAGATCTGGGTTATGTTGTCCACTCGGAGGTTCGAGGGCGCCACGATGACGTCCTTCCCCACTAACAAAGTGCACTGCAGCTCGTCGGAGTTGCCCTTGTTGGTGATGCTCTGGATGGAAATCCGGTATGTGCAGGTGGAGATGTTGAGCTTTTCGATGAGAGCTTTCGTTCTGCTGCCCAAGGCGATGTTCATGCGGATCTCCTTGTCCACCAGGACGTTGTAGCTGCTGACGGTTCCCCAGCCGGGGGGCACTACCGGTGGCTCCCAGCCCACAATAACACTTTTGGCTAGCTGTTTGATAAGGGTGATTTTTCTAGGATAAGGCACAATGTCTTCTCCAATCTCATCAATGTTCACATCCAGAGTCCCTGCGCCGTTGCTGATCACGCTGGAGTCTACGTGGCTCGGTGGACTTATCTCCAAGAGATCTCCTTCCAAAGTGGGACCCACACGGTTGATAAAATTCTGATCTTGCTCGCTGCTGAGTGTGCTTGATAACCGGGTCTCGTTGTCTTGAACAAAATCCACGAAGTTTGAAGGGACCAGACCTCTTTGTCCATCCAGAAGTTCTCCTGGTGAGAAAGAGCAATGCCATTAAAATCCTCGAAGGAAAACACCTTTTTCATGCCAGTGCCTTGAGAGCGGACAAGGTAAGGAGCAAGGGATGAGTGAAAATGAACACAAACAACATTCCCGGTTTGAGAACACAAGGGCTTAGTGAGGGAAATACCAGAACTGCCAGTAAGGCTTTTTGTCAACTTCAATCTTGCCAGCAGGAAAAGCTGACACTATAAAATATCTTATAATTAGCTTTGCCTGCAAGGAGCAGTTCTGCTGGTGCAGAAACTCTTTTAATTAACACAATGATGATAAAGCTAATTTTAGCAACCGATTTAGGAGCAGACGAAGGAGAGAACGTGGAGCGTGTTTGACAGACGAACTGATTTCAAGCCGCATGAATTAGCGTGAATTCATGGATCGGAAACAAGAATACCTTCATAGAAGCCATCCTCGTCCATATCTCCGTACACATAAAGGTACTTTCCTGCCGTGAGAGGGAGCTCCGCCTCCGGGTTTTCGTTTGGTCCATCGAACGGGTTGTAGCTGTGGGAGCGCAGCCATGGTCAGGACAAGGGAGGGCGAATTCCCCAGCCGGCTCTGTGCTTCCCTCCTCACATCCTGAGCGGGCCTGGCTCAGTCTGTGCCCGCGATGCACCATCAGCCACCCCGCTCCCTCAAGGGCTCCCCCCGTAAACCGCGTCCTGTCCGGCACAATTCACTCACACACTTCTCACTCAGGTCTCTGAAATGCACCGGCCAAAATTCCCTTTACTTTTTAAAGTGAATTAAAGCAAACTCAGTTGTGGGGGTCTTTTCCAGTTGCTGCATTCAATTTGTTTGGTGTGTTTTATGTTCCTTTCACCCAAGTTTATTAAACTTCTACAGAGACAAGGTAAAAAAAGGCAAAACCAGTGAGCTACATCTAAGAGAAGCTACTGAGAGACAAAAAGTACTTACACAGTACTTAAATTCATATCCATCCCGGAAGAAATTGTTAGTCAGTGAAATTTTTATCATGAAAGTGCTTTATATCTGAAATTTTAATGTGCAAAGCGGTGATGGAATTCAGATCTTTTCTTCCTTGAAATAGTAAATTATAAGAACAGATGGAGACATCCTCTCCAAAGCAGGAGGTACCCACTGAATCTGGTGCAGGCACCAAAGGATGGGAATGCAGTGCGGGTGAGGAGCCAGGCCACGCTCAGCCCCCTCGGACAACTCAGGCACGGCTTTGCTGCCGTGCAAACAGGAAGGGCTCTGCTCCCCCAACAGCAGCTCCACGCAGTGATTCAGTGCATGATGCTAAATATCACAACTGTGTGTGACATCTGCAATGAGACGGGTGCTTTACCTGTAACGGGCAATGCAAAGATGGACTTTCCCAGAATATCTCTGCTTTGAGGTATTGGAATTCTGATCATTATCCATCTGTGAAGAGGGGGAGAACAGAGAGAATGTGATTTCAAAAAATGATGTATGAACACTTCTGCTGACAGGGGATATAAATCAGTGAACACACAGTATCAGGGGGAAAAAAAATTAAATTCTGACATGGAACACAACTGCTTAATTTTACTTAGAATGGCAGATCCCAGTGACTGAGTCTTAAGACAAAGGCTGAGTTTAGAACTGGTGCACGTGTCAACTTCCAAACACGTGGAAACAATGAGTATCACACAAGTATACCCCCCTGCCAACCCAATCCAATCCAACCCAACCCAACCCAACCCAATCCAACCCAATCCATAGCATCAGCATCTGTTGAATGCCACCCTTTCCACTAATTGACAGAAATAATGTATTTTCTTCTGAACTTAACATCACATTTAATTCAGTTCTGCAAAGCCACACATTCATTGTTACAAATCTGGTCTACAAAACCTGGAGGTTTAATTGTGGTGTTGAACCAACGCAGACTCTGCCCATTTTAGCTCTGCTCGAGGTCTCTGCTGGTAAAACAGTAATTTCTGTTATGCTTCGAGCTAGAGGCGTTTTTAAAGTGAGAGATGAACTTCCCTCCATTTATTGTACAGTTTGCTGTGAACCATTTCAGAAAAAACAACCAACTTTTTGCCTGAGCTTGAGAGAACTTTAATTAAGGTAGAAATACTGGGTTAACAGTGGGATCAAAAAACCGGAATTGTTTAAAAACTGACCAAAACTTTACAATCCAGACAGAGTGAATACTGAACTGCAGCTTTCAGGTCTAAACTGAAAAAACCTGAGTGAAGTCACTTTTCCTCGAAATGAGCTGGTACCTTCCTGTGGGCATCCCACTGAGCACAGAACCAATAATGGCTATTCTAGAAGGCTTTTTAAATAGGAACAACCAGGGCAGCTGAAAATACGTTTTTTGCAGAGTATCACTCATTTATTTATTTATTTCAGACTTCCCAGCATTATGCTCCATTTCCAGATTTTATTCACACACTCTCCCTTGGGTCTGGATATCTCTAAGAAGGAACGGGAGCTTAATTTCTGTGAGCTTGCATAATGTAAGCGTGTATCACGTAATTACACTCTAGAAGGCACAAAACGTACAATCCTGCAAAAGAGGCCTTGACATTCTCTGTGAGAGATAACTCAAAAATAATAGAAAAAGGGAATTAAATTTGACGTGCGCTTCCTCTGTTCCTTGCTGTTAGTTCTGCTTCCCTAAGTCTCCTTGCTAAGCTGCTTTCTCTGTGGCCTCTTCAAAAAGCAGTGAATGTTTCCACTTTTCAGTGATGCTGCTACACAAATATACACAAGTATTTCTTGTGGATAATCCTCAGATACGCCCATGGAATTCCCACCATACAAGAATCTAATATTTTGTTGAATATCCTCAGGCTTGTGATCCATTTAGAAATGTTTTGGTTCTATCAACTCTCACAGGTTCAGTAGCAATGAATTTATAGTCATTGTTAAATACAAAGATAGGAAACGTGCACACAGCTGCAATTTATTTACTCCTGTAAAGACTAAGAAAGGGACTTCTTAAAATGAGGAGGTAAAGATCATTTTGATCCTAAGATCACTTCCTCATTGCTACCTGCCCATATAAACCAGGCTGCTTAATAGACAATAATACCCTTCCACAAAGTTTTCAAAGTTTATTCTATGCCCTTTTTATACTTAACATTTGTCCCAAATATTAAAAACCAACTTGTTATGGCACCTTTGAAAAGCTCTTCTGAGCTTCCCACTGGATTTCCACCTGAATTTTACTGAAAAGCAGAAACGCTTCCTAAGAAAGGAGGAGCAGAACCTTCCAAAAGCACAATTCGATACAAGAAGCGGCGCTGAATGACTTTACTGACAACATCCTGCAACTTTCACTTCCATTTTGCGGGCTCAGAATCCTTTAGGAGAGTTCAGGGGAGGCTGTTGGCGGGTGGTGCCTGCCCTGCTGCAGGGGAAGATTCACACATCTCGCAAAGCAGGCAAAAGGAACCATTCTCCTGCCACAGCATCCCTGCGGCACTGCCTGGAATTCCTGCTCCTTTTGCCCAGGCTGTATCAAAGCCTCACCTTTTGGGAGGCAGAATGAAGCACTCACAGACCTGCCCAGGCCAGCAGAGATGGACAGGATGCTGGTGGGCACCTCAGGCAGAAGCACCACAAGGCTCGGTGTGCACCACCGAGGGCTTCGGAGATCATCTGAGATCTTCAGAGAAGCTCCAGCTCCTCACACCCCTGATTTTTATTCTGTGCAACTGGGACATCAACTGCAGCTTCTTTGAAAATATCACTTGAATTCCCACTGATCAGGTTCTCAAGATGCCTCAGAAAATGAGAACATTCACATCCTGACTTTTTGAAAGCAGGTGGAGATCAACCACCAGCCTGCTGGAGCAGAGAAGCCTCAGCCCTAAATTACTTCTTCAGTAAAAAATTCAAAAAGACTCACGTCGGAATCAAATCTGCATCTTGGGGTACCAGATCTTGACTTGGACAGGAATGTAGGTTTGACAGACAGCTGCTCTGGTTTGTCTCCAGATATCTGAAGGGGTCGGATAAACTCTGAAATCACACAGCGACTTCCAGAAGGGCTTTCATGACCTGGCAGTGAACAAAACACACACGACAGTGAGGAACGGCTCTCAGGCAGAAGCACTGCCAATGCACAGCAGAGTTATTTTCCTCTCCTGTTAAAAATCATTCACGAAAGAGACCGTGGTGGGCAGACTGCAGAGCATGAACGTAGCTCATCCTGCCAGCTCCAGGTTTTTGGTAAATTGCTCAAGTCAGCAATACCTAACAAAACATTGTACATTCACTGTAGAAAGTGAAGGCACTTCAACTCTAAGAATTCAAAGATAAAGCTCCCCCAAGTGAAAAAAGTCCACCTTTGTTCGGAGCACCTGTTTGGGTATGCTTGGAGACATTCTCTGACTTGCTCTTAACACACTCAGCACTAAAAAGCTGCTGTGAGAACCTTTATTTCTTCTGGGGACTCTGTCATATACTGGAAAGTAGAATCAAGCCATCCATTTGTCTTCTAAAAAAGCGACTGAAATGCTAATGATTCAGTTGGCAGGAGATTCATTTTGAAATGAAGTTGTTTGACTTTTGGCAGGCAGGAAGTGCCAGGAGCACCTGCTTCATATTTCTTAGGAGCTCCGCACTGACACCAGCACTGAACCCCGCAGCTCCATCCCCGTGCCATCTCTCCAGTTTCTAACACACGGAAACTGAGACCACGCAAAAGGAAAAATCTCCAAAAATCCTTCTGGAGTATTTCTGTTGTGCTTTTCAAAAGCAGTTTAAAGAAAGGCAAAGACAGATCATGCTGCACATTGAACAGCCTGAGGAGGCTGAACAGCCCGAGCTGCTCCTGACTCGTGTGAAAACCAGAGGTGGGGCAGCAAAAAGAGCAGCGTCACCGAGGTTGCAAGGGCCATCAACAAAGCTCAGTATAAAACACTTGCACATTTTCCCCCCTTCCTGTTAGTTTGGTCCCCAAACCACATGGAAGCAGGAATGGTAAACTGGGCTAAATTTGACCGGAGCACGAGCAGAAGTTACAGCAAAGCACGGCGCGCTGCTGACACTCAGATCCGCCGAGTGCATTCTCCCTCTCATTAACATAATGAGCCCCTGCTCTAATTTTTCAGACCCTGGATATCTGTAGGTTCAGCACTTCCTCTCCCGTTCTGCCAGAAGCCTGGACAGCAATGCTTTGCTGCTGAATTCCAAGATTCCCAGTCCACGTCACCAGGAATTGTCAGTGGAACCTCTTTATTCACACTGCAGAGGAGAACAAGCTCCAAGAACACCATCAGAGGGTTTTCTGGTGTGCTCGTTAGTCCAATATGATTAATTTTCTCTGCGTCACTGTAATTTACAGCAGGACAGCTCCAGCACACTGACAGCAGGGAAATACACAACTCACCATAAAAAGATTAATTACAACCAGCCCCACGTGGAGCAATCCCCAGGCTGGAAGAGGGCACATTTTTAATTCTTGGGACCTCTGTCACGTACGTGACAGGAAAGTCCTCCCCGCTCAGGAGCCTTCAGCCAATTCAGCTCCTTCACTTTGCTGAAGTGCTTGCCACACCAGCCTGCCAGCGCCCAGCCTAGCAGTAACTGGGCCAACTGTGATTATTCGCTCCAAGGGAGCTGCTGGCTGGTCCCAGACCTCCTGCACTCTTCAGGCTTTGGTTTGAAATGAGCTGCACTACGCACAAAACGTGGAGGAAGGTTCTGGGACGATCCCTTGCTTTGCATGCACACAGGACAATAACCAGCACGGGAACACACGTTACCGAGAACTCCAGGAATATCAAGATGCTGGAAGATACGGATCTGTCTAATTTTTATTTACTTGGAGAATAAATAAAATTTACCCTGAGTCCTTAATATATAGGAGAGCAACGTGTGTGGTGATTGTAACTGCAGTGAGGGACCGGGCACAGCTCCGGCCCCAGACTGTGCTGGAGACCCCAGACTGTGCTGGAGACCCCACAGGGCCCACAGACACCTCAGTCCACCCCGGGGACTGCAATATCCAACAGCAAGAGCCAGAAACTAGGAACAGATTTTCCTATCAAACAGCTTTAGCACTGAGTTCCTGTGTATTCTGGAGAGAAGCCTTCTTTAAAAGGTTATGAGACAAATAATAAATGTAAATTCATGCAGATTCTATGTATGTAGAACCACAGCTGGATTTAAAAAAAAATAAACACAAGCAACATCAAGTAATGGCTTTGCAGAAAAAAAAAACCAAACCAAAACTGAGGTGCACAGCGCAGGAAGCACATTCCTCCTGAGTATCCCTAATCTCCTGATCCTTCCTGCAGAGGATGGCTACTGTTAAAGACTGTGAATACAGGAGTACAGACAAAAAGGGCTGCATGTAAAAACTGGCCTAAGTTTGCCTCCAAAAAAGAAACAGATTGAACCTGGTCCTCTCGCTCAGCCAAGGCAATTACAGCAGGAACAGCAGGATGGGAAGGAATCACACCTACAGACTGTTTTAAAGCTTGTTAACTGGAAACTTAGAAAAAACAAACCAACCAAACAAAAAAACCCAATAAAACACCCTTCCTTTTATATTTCCCCTCTGGAACAAAACAGAGATAAAAATAAAATATACAAGAGGTCAGCCCACAAGAACACACAGCAGCATCTAAAAAGAAGTCTTTTCTTTTTCTTCCCCTCTAAATACTGGAGAAGAACCTTATAAAGCCACAGGGTTTTGGTCCATGAAGTCTTTGTAAAATCCAGACGCTCAAAATGGCCTTTATTTTCCCATGACTGACAAATATTTGTTAAGGAAGTCTGAAGAACACCCTATCAAGGAAAAAGGAAGAGCAGCAGACCTAATTTAAATGTTTCAGGAGAATTAAAGCTGTCCGTACTTGCATCACAATTAGACTCTTTATTTATCGCAATTGCTGATTCCATATGGACTACCTAAATTATCTGGAAAGGCCATTTAAATGAGCCTCTTAACTGCTGAATAATAAATCTTAAGGCTTCTATATCTGACTGTGACATTATTAAATGTTTACAGTGAACTTTTTATGCTCTAATCCATCCTGGCTAGGTTTATTTCATTTCCTGCCACATTCAAACATCACCAATTAAGGCAAGGCAGCTGGTCATAAACTGATCTCATTTCCATCATTTGCTTTGCATTGAAAGCTGTCCCTGTGTTCCCTCTTGTGTTCTTTCTTCCTCACACATAATAAAAATAATTACACTTCTGGTTTGAAGAACTTGCTGTACTCTGCCATCACTATTGTGAAAGGGCGGGTTTCAGTAATTAGAAATGCTGCCCACTTGCTCAAACACCACTTTATCGTTATCAGTGCATCCACACTGAGGGTGAATGTTGCCCACGCGTTTCTGGTGTTTGGACACAAGTGCTGCCGGCCCTGAATTCTAAGTCCCGTGAAAATCAACAGGTTTTGAGAAAAGGTTTACAGAGCAAGGCCTTCAAACGCCTCCGGTACAGACCTGGCTGTGTTTGCTGTGGTTTCACTCAACGATTACTTAGAAGGTTTCGGTTTGGTATGATGTGAAGTTTTTAAAAAGGTTTTTCCATTAGCATTTGAAGAATAAATATAAATCAGTTTGGGGAACAAATATAAATTAGTTAGTTTGACTGAGCACCTTGAAATGTTTAGCTGATTTTCATTTTTCATTAAATCAATTGCAGTGATGAAGGCTGGACCCTTACCTGCTGCCTAAAGGACACTTCAATACGTAATTCTCTCTCCTTTAAAATTAATTATTGCTTTGAAAATCCTGTCCTTGGAGACATGAGCAGCTAATGCTGTTGGTATAAAGGAAATTTCTACTAAATTCTTACATCTGCCAGAAAATGCCCTCCAAATTCTCCATTTAGAGCCCTTTAATATCCATTCAGGAAAGACTTGCCGCTCCAGAGAAGCCTCAGCACTCCCAGGCACCACAGTGGGCACGGCTGGCAGCAGCTCCAGCTCCGTGCTCCAGAAGCCAAGGCTCACAGAGCACGGAGCCGCTGAACTGAAACGAAGGAAGGATGTCACCTCGGCTCCTTCCGACTTGGTTTCACATCGAGTTTAGCACCCTTCACTGAAAATAACTGCTCGTCTGCAGCTCTGGGGAAATGATTGCTGATTTCCAGGCCCCTGCGCCTCAGACTTTTTCTAGAAGCTTAGGGAAAAAAGCAGAGACCATTTATATGTTCCGGTTCCTTTTCATATTTATTTTCAAACAACTGAGGGGGAATTTGTAAGAAATGAGAACGACCTGACAACTGTTTCTCTGCAGGACAATTAAAGCCATTCCAGCTTGGGTGACACTGACCACGCTCCTCGCATGTAATAACACCCAACCTAAGGGGTGATTTACAGGGAAGTTGCTTTCCAGCGTCCCCAGGTAACCTCTTGCCTTGATCTTGGTAATTTTCCTATGAATAATGGATCGTTTACAAAGCTCTGCACTTAGGAGAGCCGTTGCCTCTGGCAACAGGAGATGACCTGGTGAAAGTGCACCACAGATCCTGGATAAACACACACTGTTGACTGTGCTGGGGACTGGAAGTATAAGAACATCGGTACAGATGCAAATGAAATTTTTTTTTTTTTTTACTTCACGTTCACCATTTCTTTTGAAACTACTTTCTGCTTTTTAAAATATTTTACTTTCAGATTTTTAAGGAGAAGTGCATCATTTCTGTTAACAAATGAAACTGAGCCCAGACCATTTTCATGTCTGTCCAAATACTCCATTCCATTTCCCCGTTTTGTACCCAGCTCTATTCCGATGTTTCTTTTACACAATGGCCAGTGCAGTCTGTGGGGTCTCTGCTTTCTTTCCCCACTAACTTCAACAAGACAGCAGAGCTGCTCCTGTCCCTGGAACAGGGAACGGTTTACAATAAAGCCTGTATGCGCAGACAGTTTTTCTTCTCACAGCAGAGGTATATTTTCACATGAGGAACACATCATTTTAATGCTGAACAGGTTTCTTACCACCACACTCAACAACGATCAGAATTTTGTTCATGGCAGTGCCCAGATTAAACTGGAACAAGCTCAGTGAAGGCTTAAGAGATTCTGAAATTTCAACAAGTCCCAGAGCAGGCACAGGAGTGGTTCCATCTCCCATTTGTACAGCAAACTCTTTTACATCACAGACTCGCCCCTTCAGCCCCACAGAGCAGCACCAGTACCAACGAACGGCCGGTCCTTACCTTTGCCTATAGAAGTGGCTATTCCATTCATCAGCTGGGACAGAGATTTACCAGGAGAACCAGAGAGGTCTGAGGATGCAAAGGAGTTGCTGCTCAGGAGGTCGATCTTGCCCGCCTGCTGCCGGAACCTCTCGAGCTCTCGGGACAGGAGGTTAAACTGCTCGCTCTGCGTCCGGCATTTCTCCTCCAGCTCCCGCACCTTGGCCTGCACAAGCAACACAGGGCACCTCGCTGAGAGCTGTGCTTCTGAGCCGCCAGGGCGGGCAAACCGTGGGGAGAAACAGCCCCACGAGCCCCCTCCAGCTCCTCACCCACACTTGGAACACAACCCACGGGCAGCCCCGCAATCGTGAGGTGATCTCTCCTTTCACCACCGGTTTCCAAAAGGGGAAACTCTTCACCATGTATTTTGGCAGTGCTAAAAAAATCATTGCCAAGAACACCTGCAAAGGGGTCCTACAGTTTTGTGACTTCTTCACACACCTGAATGTCAGTTTTGTGTGCCCTTCCAGCTTCCTCTAAAACTCGGGTGTATTTTGGGGGTTTGCCCATCTTCTGCTATTAAGCAGAAGCCTCCTGAATTGCTGCATTAACATTCATGTATTAAAACCCAGCAAGAACAAGAAAAGCCACAGTGGCTCCTGCACAATTCAGGCTGAACTGCCCTTAAAAACAATGCTCCTCACGAAAAGCCAAACCACACCGAGGTACTCCGGACACCAGCCAAGGAGAGGTTGGTTGTAAGGCAACAAGAACCAAAATGTAACATTTTTGTTCTAATTTCGAGCCATCCGGCTCTAACAAAACAGAGCTTGAAAGACAAGCTCTGTTGTGACTGGGGAAATCTGCCTACACACGGATTATGAATTCCTGATGGGAGATGGGTGAGGTGATGAGAAAGGTCTCACTGAAAGAAATGACAAAGGGCATGGGGAACTCAGGGGTTTTTCTACAACTTTTACTCAAAACATATAAAGAGTAGTGAAGTCACCATAGCATGAAAACCCCCTTTTATCCACATCTGCACACTCACTGTGCCGGCTAAATTAAGGATATAGGAATGCATCCCAATCTGTTGCCTTATGATGAACAAACATCACCTCCCTTCATTAAAAACCCCTCTTATGCTTAGTCAGGCACCTGTACTAGCAAAGGAAGTCTGGGTATCAATTGAATTCATTCAACTGAATTAAGAGTTTTGGGTCTTTTTAAAGAAAAAAACATTCTCAGTTCATGTAAGAAAAACCTTCCATTTCATGTATCAAGGAAACAACATAAATTACATACCACCTATAAAAGGATCCTGGCTACAGGAAAAGACTTACAGTACCCAGAAGAACCCAAAAATCCAAATCTTCTACTACACAAGGTGGTACTGTTTGTTCCATTTCATGTAACAAATATTTTATGCAGTTAGAGTGAATTTTAAAGATATAATTTCTTTGCACTCACAACACACAAATTAATTTAGAATCTCAGGTATCCACCTGATTGAGTATAAAACAAAAAACAGTAAGAATCAGGTATTACGGGAGTTTTACACAAACATTAAATGCTTGGGGCTTTTGTCTTTCATCTTTTCACTGTTGTTTCGAACATTATTTTGAAATTTCAAGCTGTTCTCTCGCGACAATACGAAGCCTGGAAGGAAAATGTCTTTACTGCTTTATTTTTAGTTAGGGCTGTGAGTCAGAAGTGAGCACGAAGCCGGTGCTTTATAAAGAAGATTTGCCACAAGATCCACGACTGAGCTGACAGGAGGATCCCCATGCTCATGCCGGCTCCTTGACTCCAGGCCTGTGCCTGAGCTGCTGTCACCAGCCTGACTCCCCTCGCCGCGGAACATCCGCGTGTTTGCGTGGGACCCTGCAGAGCGAGACCCGCTCGCAGCCCCAGAACTCTGGACTTCTGTTCTGGGCCGTGGCTCCTCCCAGCTAATCTGTCCTAAGGAGGGTGGCACAGAGGTGCCAGGCGTCCCAGATCTCCCTAGAGCTGGAGCTGCCTGCAGCAGAGGCTGGAGACGAGCCGTTCCCGCGGCACAGCAGATTGAGCGTCTGTCACCCGGGAACTGCCAAGCTCCTCACACCACTCCCAGCGCTGCTTCTCAAACTCCAACGGCTTCTGCCACGGAAAACGAAGCAGACTTCATCCATGACAAGACAGATACTGGGCACACAGGACAGGGAAGATGATCAGCAACTTTCCAGGTGGACAGGTTTGAATTCAGAGTAGGAATCAGCACGCTCTGCTGTGGAGGTACCAGCTCGCAGCTCAGCTGGATACAGAGCAGCAATGGCTTGCACTGGGTGGCTCAAATCGGCCTCAGGTGACAACAGCACATAAAATATTCTCAGTATTAATGAAGAAACAATCTGAATTCAGACAAAATCCACAGTCAGAAAGTTACAACCATGAGTGAACTACCAAACCATTCCTACTGGGCATGCTCGTGAGGAATTGACTTTGAAAACCAGGGTCTGAGTTCTCAACAAATCATGCCAAGATTAATTTCTTGTAGAAAAAGTATTCTGCTTTTGATGATTTGGTATGAGGCCAATGAATGCAAAGCATGCTCGCATAACAATGGTTCTAGCACGCATCCCATGCAAGGTTAGGCAGGGCCATCGTACTCATTTTAAAGGGAAAAGTGCAGGATTCGGGACAGGGAAAGGAGAATTTATGCCCTAAAATACCTGCATGCTGTCCAAGGTGTTCTGGATGAAGTGCAAAGCAATAAATCCCAAACAAGACACAGTAAACAAGAGATGTGAAATAAACAAAGAAATCAAAACAGTTCTGAATACCACTTTTTACATTTCAAAGCAAAGTATACTAGAACAGTTACACGTGTAAAAACATGCATTAACACAAACCACGCTACAGAAACCAACACTGCTGCTGCTCTGAAATTGCAAAAGGCACATTAAATAAAATGCTGTGCTTGTGGCAATAAAAAGCAAAAGCTTTGGAAATCTTGTTGGGGTTATGCAAATCAGAGGCTGCAGACAAATCAGCTCAATAAGAACTGTGCTTAGCTTGAGGGGGGTAAATAATCTCTTGCCTGTCTTGATTCTGTTTTCCTGTATCATATACTCTCCACCAGGCATTAAATAATAGTTTGATCTTATAGTCTGAAAGCTAAAACCAACTTAATAAATATGAGGATAACGAAAGCCCATGAGTAAAACACTTTCTGTGGGAATATTAACTTTTATAGATACTAATACACAAAAGCTTTAATTTTTTATTTTTTTTTTAAGTTGATCAATGCACCAGAAATAAAACACCTTTCACCAAGGCACGGCCAGCAAGTACACATACAGAAACACTGTGGGATGGGAAGGTAAAAAGGCTGGAAATTACCTTTCAATAAAAGCAGATTTCTAAATGAAATATTGACAATGCCCTTGCTATTATCAATCCATATTTTTGCACGTTCTTTAGGATACGTATGTTAACACTTAAAAACCATTTCATGCCTTTTCCTTGGGCAGAAAAATGAAGTGTTCTCTCTCTCTAGCACACCCTTTGAAAGTTTTTTGAAGTATCTCAATTCTTTCACTAGGTTTACAATTTCTGGTTGTTTAACATGTTGCTTTATGTTTATTAGACAGTATTTAATTAGACAGTATTTAACTAGGTAACTGAGTGGTATCTGCTGCTGTATTTCTAGCCTAATAAATCAAAATTCTCATAATTAATCACTCCCTTTAATAACAGTTTACAAAAAATGGTACCAAAAGAGAAACATTCATCACCTCCAGCAGCTCAGCTTAATGCACTCCTAACTGAATTACAAACCTCCAAGGATGCATCACGTCAGAAGAGAAAAAACCTCTTTGCCCACATGTTCCCTGAAACATTCCAAAGTGATGACTCTGTCAAGTTCTCCCGTTCAGAAGCGACCCCGGACAAGCAAAGGAAACCCAGAGGATCTTACCTCTAGCAACTGAACTGCTCCTTCATGTTCCTTCTTAGCTTCAACCTGAGCCTTGTTTTTATGGAACAGGAAAAAGGGAAAAAAACAGGGAGAAGGAGGAAGAAGGAACGTTAAGCAGTCATGGCACGTATAAGATGCTCTGAGCACACAAAGAAGCACGCTCATCCTCAAACCCACAGCCAGTTTCCATCTAGCGGGGCTGGCTCTGCCAGTATTGCTCCAGATCTCAACTAAGCGCTCATTTTTGGGTGATGGAATCTCAGAGAGGCTTCACAGCAGCGGCATTTTGTTGGACCAACACAAGCATGCTCAGCACACTGCAAGGTCACCTCGTAACTCTCTCTGAAACCCTCTGAATTAAACTGAAATGGAGTCTGTCGTTGTACATTGGGGGGTTAGTGATGCAGAGACCTCCCACAGCAGCTGGGAGAACGCAGCACAAAAATTAAGCTCATTCTTAAAACGAAGCAGCAGCGTTTATCAGCAAATGGAACAGCTCACGAAACACCTCCAGGCACCCACAAGAAAGGCTGGTTGAAAAGAGGGGTGCAACATTTAAGGTCCGATCAGCTGAGCCACAGATTAAAGAGGGAATACAGAAGGGCAGAAAAGTACCTCAGAAACCCAGATATCAAATTTTGGTTGGGAAAAGTCTAAACCTTAAAACCAAACAAACAGCACTCGGTAACTTTGGGTTGTGCTCGTTTCATTTCCATTTCAGTTCTCACCATCTCCTTTCTCGAAGCTGGCCCAAGACAAGCACAGGTTTTGTTAACCACTGTATCATTCTGCACATTCCTCATCAGAGGGAAGTCTTAAACCCCTCCTGTTTAGCACAGGCCAACACCCCCCAGACTTTCCAGTTTAATGTGCCAGGATGGGCACAGGTGCAGCTTTGTTGAACTTTATTTCCCTCCCTGATCAGGGCTGCCCTACTCCATTACTGCTTTCAGTGGGAGCTGGCTCAGGCCACGAAGTCACAGAACCCCAGACCTGGCTGTGCCCCGGTGCTCCAGAGGATCCCAAGGCCCCAGAGGATCCCAATGCCCCAGAGGATCCCAGTGCCCCACGGGACCCCAGTGCCCCACAGGACCCCAGCTGTGCCCCAGTGCCCCACAGGGGGACAAAGCCCCCTGGCCCTGCAGCACAGGCTCTGTGCTGTGTTTCTGCCTGAAGCACAGCAGGAGCTCCTACGGGATAAAAGCACTGGATGAAAGACTGGCACCAGCAATCACAGGGTAACAGGGAACAGAAAGCCTTGGGTCACCCATCCATCATCATAAGTTTAATAAAATCTCCCCAGAGTCTGCATTCTGGAGAAATGATTACAAAACCTGCATCAACAGCTATCTCTCTTTAACATCAAACTGCCTTGTATTGAGGTTTTCTTTAAAAAAAAAAAAAAACTGGTTCCCCAATGAACACAAAACCTTGATGGACAGTATCACGCTCTTCCTTTCAGGCTGCAAAATCTGATCAGTCTGTACATGTATTAAAAAGAGAATGAACTTTTATTTACATTCAAAATGTGACAGCAAGTGCATCGGGCTGTAGCAGCAACTTGCTCTGCTCCGAAGTGCACATTTTGGTGTTTCATCAGCACCTTTACAACAGAACCAAGGCGTGCTGTGAAATGCCATCCTGTTACTGCCCAGAATTACTACTTCCCTTTGGAAATACTGTTCCAAGTGAAGATGACACTAATAAAAAAGAAAAGGGAAGAAAGAATTGAACTCATGTACAAGGTCCATTGGGAGGTGAGCTCTGGGTGAACTGTGAGCCAGCAGCTTCAGTTTAAAGCTGGAAGTGATGTGTTCCAGTTCCTCAGATAACAGATTGATTTAAAATATTCATCTGCTGAGCTTGTTGCATGGGGTGAAATACCAAATACAACACAACCTCCTCGTCTGTCACGCTGCAGCTCAGCACCAGGGACTGCAGAAGAGAGTAGCACAGAGATTTGTCTCCTGCTGCCAATCCAAATGAGGATTTATGAGAAGAATGTAACAAAAATTAGCAAGAAATGCTCTTTCTTTGATTTCTTTCCTTTGCCAGGAAATTTAAGTCCAAAATTTATGAGGCAGTTCTAATAATAACAGCTGAATATAACTAGAAATGGCATTTTGCAATGTGCCTAAGTATATTTATTGAGAAAGACTAAGAGAAAATTAACTGGAAGATTTCATTTGGTCAACTACAACTTTTTATTAGACACATCTTTTATTCTGATGAGAATGTCCCTCCATGCCAATTCTCTACCAAATTATCATTAGCAGCATTATTTCTGTGTTTTAGTCTCGTCCAGCAACTGAAAGAATCAACATCAGCACTGAGACAATTGCAGCTTTAAGTGACTTTGGCAAGATTGAAACTCAGTATCATGGTTTTTGTATTATAACGAATACTGAGAAATTGCAGTGTGAAAAAAAAAAGAATTCTTAAAGTGATTTGTGAATTAGAGAATGACCTTGGAAATGAGATACTTAAGCAGCTGTTCAGTTTCTGTGGTGGGAGGGTGCTGGCTGGACACCAAAACCTGGCCACGCAAACACGAGACATCCTCGACAAGGAAGGCAACTGTGATGTGTGAGCACCTTGACAAGACTTCCTTTAATCTCCTTTACTGCAGAGAGGTGGCAAGAATTGCATGTCTGGAAGAGGAAACCAAAGAAATCCTAACAAAACATTGATGTGTCAGTGAGGATGTTAACAGCACCCTGGAAATGGTAGGGACCTCATATTTTGATGATCAAGAAATTAAAGCTGGGTTCCCCCGTGACATTTAAGAAATGCACAAGTATTACAAAGCCAAACGGAGGGAATCAATGGGAATGCACAGGAAGGACATGGATTGTGCCACTCTTCTCCCTGCTGGGAAACAGCAGCACTGAGATACTCTGGGCTCAGGTCACCTGCAAATCCTTCAGCACAGCCAGCACCCACTCATTGCTCCAGTGCCACGGAGCAACCCAGAGCAGGGAGCAGCCCCTGAAACCCCTCACACCAGGAGATCCGTGCCGCGGCGCTCTGCGTCCCTGTCCCTCGTGGTGCCCCCGCCCCGCCCCGCCCCACGCACCTTCTGCAGCAGCTCGATCTCCTGCTGTTTGGCGTTGAGGACAGCCAAGGCTTGCTCATGCTCCAGCTCCAGCTGTTGCCGCCGCTCCGCAGCCTCTCGCATGTGCTGTGCCAGGGGAGAAGCACAACTGTCAGCGACTGGAGCCTGCCCCAGCTGCACCAACCCTGCTGCCGTGCCCAGGGGCGCACGGGCTGCTCTCCACACAAAGCTCCCTGGCATCCCTGAGAGGCGAGCGGGAAACCGGATCAGCTTTGAACTCCGTCAGGACTCGGAGGCGTTTTGCCAGAGCGAAACATTTGGACAGCAATCCCTGCAGGACACACGGCTCTGCCACTGCCAGGAATGTGGCCGCGGCTTGCACAAGTGAGCAGGACCCTTTCCATGCAGCAGGCACACGCTTTTATGTGGCATTGTGCTGAAAAATTAAAGCGTGGAAAAGAATTACCTTGACAATTCCCTAAGTGCCTCTTTATCTGGGATATGCTTTTGTAGTTTGTTTTGCAAACGATGGCCCAAAAGAAATAGCTTACCTTCGCTGATCTCTGCCTGTTATCTATGGAAAATTAGGCAGAACAAAACCGACACAGGTGGATTTGGACAAAAGGGACTGCACAATTCTCAAAAACAACTTCCAAAGTGTATTTGATGCTGATGATTCAAAGCAATACGCAAGAGGTTCTTGGGAAGAGCACAGGCTGAACCATGTCAAGATACCCTCTGCAGATAGAAATCTTTTTCATTACAGGTTAATATTACTCCCCCAGTATCACTGTAACTTTCAAACACCCTCGTAATAAATGGGAGCTAAGAAAGATCTCTTTCTAGATTCTGATCTCTTCCCTGGTGAAGCTGGTATTAAAGATTTTTATTTCCCAAATTACACACGTTATTCCCATAATAGTCTCAGAGCAGAGGCACAATGTCTTATCTGCAGCATCGAGTTATTACACACAAACCCATTGGAAATCAGCGCTCGGAAAAACAAATGCAGGCTGAAATTGGCAGGAACAGACCAAAATATCTCTTATTGTCTACATGAGAAAATTCTATCAAGCCTATTTCTAATCTTCAATGAGCTGTTATTACCTGCTATACATTACTCACAGCAAAGAGGCCCAGCCCAGGGAGGCGGGCATCTCTCAATCTGGATATGTTTGCAAAAGAAGCAGAAATTTCTCCATTTGGCCTCTGCTTGGGATTTATTTATTTTTCCTTTCTTTAAAAACAACAACAACAACAACTACAAAAAGATTTTCCACTTTGCAAGTTTTGACCCTCAGCTACGGCTTGTTTTCTAGGAGTTTTGTGAGGGTTTAACGTTTTGCCTGTGGCCATTTCTGCCCTGCATACTGCACAAAAGCTAAACAGATCAGTTCATGGGTAAAATCTATTCCCAGTATTTTATACCAACCCAAAAGAAGGGCTCTGATTCTCATCTTATCTGAATGAACGTAAATAATTTTACTAACTAGTCTTCCTCATGAAGTAAATTAGCATGAAGCCACATTTACTGAGCTCAGCAGCTTCCATCATGTCTCGTGTAAAACTTGACACCGATGGAGCATCAGCACATTTCTCAAATTCAAGAAATGGTGAGGCAATCAAGTAATTTTCACACCTTTAATTAAACCCTCTAATTATCAGGGAAAAAAGGTTTCATTTCAGCCTCTCAAGACTTAGTACCGGATTTGGTACAGCACATTTTGGTACTGTTGAGTTCTTACTATTTTACGAAAGCTACTACAGAACATTTCTAGTCCTTTGAAAAGATCAATAAATAATTAATGCTGTGAACACACAGTGAATCTATAAAATGTAATGAAGAAACAGATTGTGATCCATGATCTGTGATTTTCCCCAGCTTTCAGTTCCTGCGTTTCCTAAAATAGCTATTTAATGATCGGGAGATCACAGATTTTAAGGTCAGAAAAGACCATTTGGTCATCGCTGTTAACCCGGAGGTACCTCTCGGCCATTTCAGTTTTGTCCTGATCTACTGAGTGCTCAAAGCAGCAAGGATCTCCTCACCAGCACCTGCCCCTGCCCTGGCACAACCACTCCTTCTCCCCCAAACCAGGGCAATTCCTCTGGTCCCACACTGGTCTCCAGTTGGTTCTGCAGAAGCTCTGAGCTGCTGAATTCCTTCAGGACTGGCTCCCACAGCGGGCATGGCCATGGCTGTGCAGGAGGTGAGGATCCGTCAGTCTGGGCTATCCTGTCCTAAATGTGAGGCAGCTCAGAACCCTCTCAGGTGTGAACTTGCACATTTCTTGTGCAGCCCTCCTGGAGGTGCCAACAGTGCTGCTCGGCAGCAGAGGCAAGCCCACATTCAAAAGAGCATGGAACAAATACGGCAGGGACTCCCTGCCTCAAAACAACCGTCAAACAATGCTCTGTCCTTCAAAGAAGGTGTGAGGAAGGAACCTCCTCAGCGGATGTCTCACAGCGAAGGCACGGATCCTGCTGTGCAGCCCCGAATGAGCGGGGCACATTGCACTCAGGAGTTTTCTGCCAACCCCCAGAGCCAGGGAGCTCTGGAGCACAGACTGCTGCTGAAAGAGCACTTAGGAGCCCTGCTTAAACGGTTCTTGTTTTCCCTGCTTCCTCCTGGGCCCCAGGGGGATTTGACAATCACCAGCCCACCCCGGCTCACACAGCGCGTACCTGCAGCTGCAGACAAAACAAAGAAACCCGCTCTTTCCCGTGCAAGTGACTTCACAGTCCCAAAACGTGCACTGGATGATGCCAGAACCGACTCCAGAGGCTTTCAAGGACCGAAGCCTTGTTTACCAAACAGAGCTCACACATGGAGCTGAATGGGGAGCACATTTAATTCTCACCCAAGCACTCTCATCAAAAGATTTGTCATCTGTGCTCGCAGATGGGTGGGCACCATCTCAGGGGGATGAATAGGAAAAGCTGGCTGCACACAGCAGAAAATCAGAACTCTGCTACACGAGAGGCACTGGGAACATTCTCAGAAGTTAGCTAATTCAGCAGTTCTTCATCTTCCCTTTTCTGCCTTGTTGATACATCCTGAATTTCTCAAAAGAGAAACTGAACTTCTTTTTAGGCAGGAAAAATAGGCTAAATGTTTCTCAAAACTTTTTTCCAATGGCTGGAAAGCTGCAAGCCGTTTTTCCAAAGTACCAACTCCCCGAGCACATGAGGACACACACGAAATACGTGACGCACTGCATCTGCCTGGGCACGGCTTCGTGCTGAAAAGGAGCTGTAGGGCTCCAAGCCTGTCCAAGGTACTCTGCCAGCTCGCAAGGGCTCTGCTCAGGGGACAAAAGGACTGAACATGAAAAGCCAGGATCTCTGTATCCACCAGAGAATTTTCGTTTCAGTGAAGGAAAATTTTTGAGCAGAACAGCGAGATGAACAGGATGTACAGGCCACAACAATATCTTGTGGCCAGTCAGACTGGCAGACACCGCTCTCCACAGTCGAATGTCCCGGCAGTTTCTTCATACTCTCATCCTCTTTTTCTCATTTTGACTTACACATCTGTACGGTGAAAACCTACATGCAGTGACTTACAAAGTATCAGATAAAGGTCTCTAAAGCTGTCTCTTTGTTGGCTGTCAGTGCCCGGTGCTCTGCGTCCCACACCTTCTATCAGCGTTACCAGGAGCATTCAGTCCCAGGTTTGCAATGCACCCCCTGAATGAGCACCAGGAACAACGACCAGGCAACAGAACACAGGATTGCTGGCCTTCAGGACTTCATACACACCTTTAGGACCTGCTCTAAGTTCTCCAGCTTGGCTTGGAGCTGGTGTTTTCCCCTTACAGCCAAATCTCGTTCTTTGGTCACTCTGAGGAGGGTTTCTCGAAGATGGTCATAGTCTGATTTTACCTAGAAAAAAATAAAATGGGATTATTGCCCAAACTGCTGATGAATGAAGGCAAAGCTATACCTGACACAAATGTTGCTGCATGTTAAAGTGAAGACAGGAAACAGTTCAAAGGAAACAGGAAAAAAGCACAAAAACCCAAAAGGGAATGCTCACTGAGGGAGCTCTGTGTGTCTCACACACGTGGAACATTTTCTTTCAGCAAGGACTACAGCCTGGCAACCAAACTGGGGTTATGCATAAGTCATGTACACCTAAATAAATACACTGTACAATGCACAAAATCAATGGCAATCAAAACATTTCTCAGTTCTCTGGATCTCAGAGGCCTGAGATGGTTGTGCTACATGAGGAGGCAGACATCGAACACATACTCAAATTTACATTTCTTGTGGACTCTTTTAAGAGTAAACTGACTTCAGAATAAACTCAAATACACGTTACCAGCCTATGCTAACATCTGAAATCAGCACTGCACACTGTACAATTCAAAAATAAGTATTCTTCTGCAACAAACCCCTTGCTCTCCCTTTAAACATTTCTATACAGAAGGTATTTGAAGGGTCAGATACTCATGAAGTAATATTTGTTGAATGATTTAATTTACTGGGTTCTGTGTTCAGCATGATCAAGTCTTTTAACACAGGATTTTGTGAATCATCAGTGATAGAGACGACTTCACACCTCTCCTGGCCATTTTCTAATGCAATGTTTTGAAAGCTGATTCAGCCTTTTTATTTGCCTTCTGGCTCCAGTTTGTTAACTTGCAAATTTTGCCATGGACCAAACAATCTAAATGGCTGCAGCCAGCCCTCGTATTCAGCTTTGCAGAAGGGCTCTTTGGAGTGCAGTGGACTAGAAAAAAAGAGAGGAAAATGGAACAAATCATGTTTTCCACAAGAACTGATGCAATTATTGTCAACCTCAGGACTTTTTTTTTTTTCTGTGCACAGATTTTTCTTTTCCTCTCCTCTCAGTTCTTTATAATGAAGGAAGCTCTTAAACAATGGATTTTCAGAATCTATTAACTCCTGCATCCTTTGTATTGTATTCCACTGCTCAGATCAGTCACTGTGGATTGTTGAAGAATCATGGAGTGGAAAAAGGAAACAGGAATCAGGATCCATGACACAATCCCGCTGTTGTCTGGGATCCTCAGTTAATTTACTGGGGATTAATGAAGTACAATATTTTGAACAAGTTACAACACGAGGTTATTTCTGCCAGGCTTTCGTTTTCCCTGTCTCCAAAACAATTCACACCAAATGATCACCTTTGGAAAAGAACTTTTCCTGGACCTCACAAGTCATCCCACTCTGAGTATTTCTGGGAGCTGGGGAGCAGGGAACCTTTCTGTCAGAGCTCTTCCCTGCTGGCAGGGAAGGGGCTCTCGGAACAAACAGTTCCTATCAGGCTGCTGAAGGAATCTGGGAAGGAGATGGACTGGAGGCAGGCAGAACTGCAGGTATTTTACACATCTCAGGATCTTTCATCCGGGATCCCGAAGTGCCTGCCGAAATTAGTCAAAGCTTAGGAATATACCCATGATTCTGACCATTTCTCTGGCAGATCAGCTTTTCTACATGGTTTTCATTTTGAGCATTGGAAAGAACAGAACCAAACCTGCCCAATGCCTTCTGATAATTACTGTTGTTACTTCCAGAAACTTTGATATCTTTTAGTATTTTTACAGGATATTCTCGCCAGGCCTTTCTCCTCTGAAGCTCATGTGTAGCACAGAATGCTGTGATATACACATTTATATAACCCACATGGCATCATAAAGCTTCATGAGACTATAAATTCCCTTTTTTTTTTTAGACAACATTTGTTCTTAAATGAGGCTTTAATGCTGTCTCCAAGCAGGCTGTTTAAGAACATATGGGATGTACATGAACTTGAATTACTCAGGGAGCATATCAAAACATCAATGTTCCCCGTGGCAAAACCAGCTGACCTAAATAGAGCGCATCAGAAACAGTTCTAAATTCATGACAGAAACAGGGAACATTTTGATCTGTGATGCTTCTCTGTTCGATTCATCAAGCACCTCATTTTGCACCCTGTGTCTTCACGCTCACTAAATGTGCCCGCATTTGAGGCGGTTCTGAGGGCCAGGGCTGTGCTGGAGTCCCTTGGCTTCCTGGACACTTCCGTAGAAAGCAGCTTTTGGAAGGCACCCCCAGGAACCAGCAGCTCATCCCCCGCAGCCTCAGCACCAGCACAGGCCTCTCTCCAGGCATCAGGGGCCTGCCTGCTCCTCACACAACTGGCAGCGTTCAGAGGACGCTCCTGAGAAACCACCGTGAGAGCGGCACGGGTTCAGGCACTGCGCGAGCCCGTTCTGCACACAGAATGCCCGCTCTGGTTCTGTGCCGAAACGCTGACTCGTGTGTATTCAGGTGAGGAGGAAGAGGAGCCAGAGCCCCGTGCCACAGCACTCCCAAGGACACAAACTCTTCTCACAAGCGCTCCACCCCTGGAATATCGTTCTGTTTCTCTTAGCAGAGCACCAAAGCCACGTCAGTTATGCACAGTTTCAGCTTTCTGAGATGGACCCAAAGGCAGGCAGCCTCACACCTGCTCCTTTCTAGAGCCGAGTTTCAGCGAGAACACCGTGCAGAAAGGAGCAGCAGCTCTGTCAGCGCTCCACAACAGCAGCACAAACACTCCTCCAGCCCCATTCGCTTGGATAAAGTTGGCCTGGTTTCCAGGCCAGCTCTCAAGGGTGAAAAACAATAAATTAATTTAGGCAGGTTTTTCCCTTCAGGGCTGAGCCCTAACTCTGTTAGAATTCTATTCCAACTCCACATCCAAAGCTGTGGAGTTTCACACATTCTGAACAATACAATGCAATCTAAACTGCAGCACCCATCCTCAACTTCGGAGTGTGTGTGGCAAAAAACCTCAGAAAGCCCCTTATGCAAGAAGGAAAACAAAAGATTTGCTAACATTCAGGGTATGTGACTAAGAATAGAAATTGTTACATTTCTGAAAAGGGAGAATACTCTTATAAAAAGTATGATAAATTCTGACATTACAACAGTAAAAGGCAATTTTATTTCTTAGTGGCTAATGTGACAAAGGTTGACGTTTTACCTCCGCATTTTAAATTGGTTTTAGTAGATTTTTTCAATGTACCTCAAGACAAACATCACCTGTAATAAAGCATTATCAACCATGTAAGATGTGCACTTGCTGATAGTCAGAGGACCAGCATTTTTAGTGTCACCAAAGTATTGAGTCTTCATTGCATTAATGATGCACATTTTTGTGTGTCAGCTAGAATGGAAAACTGCCCAAGTGAGACTTTATCTTTACGTGCCTCGTGAGGCAAAGAGCAAAGGTAATGTGTAAACAACAATAAAGAGAAGAGAAACACATTAGGAAAGGGAGAAATTTGCAGACAGATGGATGAATAAAATTAAGTGATGCTATGGTACACATGGCTTCCTCCTATCATAAACTATTATAACTCTGCCTTTTTCTATAAAACCAATTTAAATTCGTCAGCAACAGGAAACATCAGGTCTGCTTCCATACCAGGCGCTGCACACAAAATGCAGCCCAAAGGCAGAGCCATCTCTGAATTCTGGTGATTTGCAAAGCTTGGGGACGTGACCAGAGCTCCCCTGGCGACCCCTGAGCATCACAGAGCCGAGCTCCCACTGCTCTGCAGCCGAGACGGGCTCTCAGCAGAGCCCATGTGAGTAACAGCTCTTGTGATATGAATGAGGTTGCCCGGCAACTCACTTAAGCCCTGTAGAAATCCCAGATTGGAGTTTTATTTTTAGCAAAATGTAGCCCTGCAAAGTGGCTGGTTCATGGTGTTTCTTCCACTGAATGCATCCGTGGTGAGGTGAGGCACGGCAGCCTCTCCTCCTCCCAGCAGAGTCACCCCACACAGAATTTGCCAGAGACAGATTCACACTGGAGCCACAGAGACCCTTCAGTCCCTAACAGGCACAAGCAGGAACTGAGGAAAAACACTCACTGTTAAAATCGTTTTTCCTCTCGAGACCTGGAATAGCTGAGACTGTTCCATGTGGCTGGGGAAATAACTGCTAAATATTAAGAGTTTGGGCATTTGCTGCTGGACAAGAACTTTCCAATGTTTTACTGAAAAATTCAGAATTGCAATCTGAAGATGCACGAGGGTAGGAGAAAACCCCAATGGATAGGCAGGAATTTTTCAGAAAAAGAAGAGAATTCTCCATTCGAGTCTCACCAAAATCAGTGAAAAAGTCTTCTGCAAAAGCCTAATACCAATTTACAATGCTAAGAAAATGTGCATCAGAGGAATGACGTACCTCTCTAAAGTCTAGCAGTGTCTTGAATGTTCACCTGAAAATCACATTTGTTCCTAAGACAACTTCTTTGCAATTCATTTTGGATTAAATTTTTTCATGTTGTCCCAGAGAAGCCGGCAAATCAGAAACCAATGGGCGTGAAATGCACCTCTCCCCCCTCTGCAGCCGGGTTTCTGTCGCAGGCAGTGGGCAGGGAGCAGATGGGAGCTGCGCTGGCGTTACCTGGTCACGCTGCAGTGCTCTGGGGGACACACTCGCATGCTGAAGGCTCAGGCGATTCTCCTCTTGCACAGCATCCTTCAGTTCATTTTCCTGAAACAGAAGCCAAGAGTGTCACAGGCCATTTATCTCCATTACAGCACATCCTATTAAGTGCTTAAGGAAGCAGTGTTTTTGCATTATTTGGTATTAACAAACTATTAAGAGCAATATGAGGCACGGAGCCAAAGGCACGGAAGGTGCAGAAGCACCAGATTAATTTGCAATTACAGTCAGCTCCGCCATAAACCCACGTTTTCAGTAGATGATCTGATTAAAGACGTGCAGTGAGCAAAGAGAGACGGCCTGGCTTCGCAAAAATCGTAATAAAAATCTCCCTGTGGGTGTAACAAAGAGCTCAGACCTGGCTGCCTCACCTCACTCAGAGCTGGGAAGAGAAAGAGACTTGACACCCAGGAAAAAAAGCAATTTAGGGGTTCAGAAGGCATTTTGAGGGCCAAAGCCAGCCACTGGAATGTGCAGTCACGTCCACACTCTTATATTCACACGTTCCACTTCACTGTTAATGCACACCTGTTTATAATATGGAGACACAGACACAACCTAACGCAAACACTCGGCATCGGGTACAGCATCTCTGTACTGACACAGAGACAGCAAACCAGACATGCAGGGAGCCCAGAGGTAAAGAACCCGTGCTTAAAGATCCTGGTATTAACTGCAGCCCCAGGAATAGATCTTTATGTATTTAGACAGCAAGATAAGCTGGAAAAAAAGAACAGTAAATAAAACTCAAATGTGCAGTCAAAGGTCACACTAGCAGGGTGGAAATGCTTTCTCAGGTCACACAAATCAAAACAGATGCAGCTCAGGAAAAACCAGCAGCATCCTCTGATACTTGTGACTGTTTTGTTTTTGCACAAGTTCCCAAGGGTACTTGTCAGAGATTAAATCTAAAATTCAATTCCTTATGAAAGTTGCCATCAGTCATGCTGGGCAATCTGCAATCTTTCCATCCTGCAGTGTGCATTGCCTTCTGAAAACACCGGTTATCTTTGCCAAAAACTACATTAAGGTGGGCAACACTTGGCCCATTTTTCAGTGATAAGAAATAATTTATGATTTTGCATCACTAAATCCACACGATCAGCAGATTTCTCTACTAATTCTGCTGAGGCCTAAAGACAAGTTCAAGTAATGCTTTATCACAATTTTTCTCTCAATTCTCAATATGAAAAAAATATAAATTGCCAACTTTTGATTTACCAATGCAAGCCCTAAAAATGGAACATCAAGATTATGATAGTAAATGTTTTTCATCGTATTTGAAACCAAAAACTCACTATTTTAAGCACACCTTTCTCCAATCAATTTCAAAACTTGCAGCATGCAAGATATTCCCGTTTTGAATAGAAAACTAACTTCCCAATGAACCAAAGTTGTTAAACTGCTTATCTAAAGTGTCTGCTAAGCCTCACTGCCTGAGCATCAGAACCAGTGAAGTCTTACAGATTTCTGCCCAATGCCCCCTTGCCTCATATCGGAGCGAGCGTGGCATTCCAATCTGATTGAAATTACCACTGGGTCCAACATCTATGGAGTCAGCTAAACAGGGAATATAATCATGGGAATAATTCTTTTCTACAGAAAACTGACATTAAATGTCAGGTTTATAAAACATCCCCCCTGAAAGGGCCATTGTGAGGAGCAGTGATTCAAACACGTCAATGAATTCGCAGCAGCTCCTGCACGTCTGCCCACGCCTGCAATCCCAGCCTTGTTAGCCTGAGCATGAAGAGAGGACGGTGCAGAGCAGCTCAGCTCAGCTCAGGTGAAGACAGCACGGTAGAGGATCAGAACACCAGAACACCAGAACATCAGAACATCAGAACACCAGAACACCAGACCATCAGACCATCAGAACACCAGAACACCAGAACATCAGACCATCAGAACACCAGAACATCAGACCATCAGAACACCAGAACACCAGACCATCAGACCATCAGAACATCAGACCATCAGAACATCAGAACATCAGACCATCAGAACACCAGAACATCAGACCATCAGAACACCAGACCATCAGAACACCAGAACACCAGAACATCAGAACATCAGAATGTGGCAGCAGCTGTGGGAAGCTCCTCCTGCCTCAGTGCTGCTCCCGCGCCTGGGGCAGGTGAGGAGCAGAACACTCCTGACGCAGGGACACCGACAGCCCCGCACCAGGAGCTCGGCAATCATCGTCTCCCAAGGTGCTCAGGTGCAATTAAAAGTGGCAACCAGGCTCTGTGAGATGCCAGACACTGCTGAGGGCTGAAAGGAGAATTTCCCAGCTCGTGTTGCATTTTCAGCGGCACGAACCAAATCAGTAAATCATGTTCTCATGCACACCACGGGCACAGAGCGGTGCCTCGGAGAGGCAGTGAACACTCGTGTCCATCGCACGCTGCCAGCGCAGGGCGCTGTGTGCTGGGCCTGCTCTCAGTCACACGCTGGACACGAGCTGCACTGCCTGCCCTCACACCCTCAGCTCTGCAGGATTCTGCCACATTTGACTTCAGCTCTGAGGGATAGATCTGGAATTGCCACAAATCAAGTCAGCTGACTGTAAAGGGGAACAAGCAATAGTGAGTTACCAGGTTTTAATGACGTTATTAAAAGGAATTAGGCAGAAATGTCGGGGTGAGGAGACAAAAGGAGAGGAGCAGCAATTGATGGCGGTTTAGGGTAGCAACTTTCACGCCCTGCCTGAATTCTGCAGTGTAAAAGAGTTTACGGGAGATAACACAGCCAGTCCCACCTGAAGAAAATACATTTTATGGTGTCATTTGCAGGAATGGATGGAGCTAGGGCAGAGACTCTCCCACTTTCACTGATCCTTAGTTATGAGCCTGTTTCTTTTCACTCGTATCTTCATTCACCGTAGCGGCAATTGCTCTCAGCATTCTTTCTCATTAACCAGGACAAAGCCCACCCGTGTTCCCCATCCCAGCTAAATCCATAACGAAGAAGAATCACCTGAAGCACTACCAGGAATTACTGGCATACTTCTAGTCTCAGAAATGCACAGATAGAAAGCCAGCACCTAAATCTCAGTGGCAGGATTTCCACTTGAACCTCTTGCAATAAGGAGAGAATGTTTTTGTATTTATCCTCAGTGTGTTTGGAAGAGACAAATAAATGTAAACTTGAAATATTTAGATTGCTTGCTCAGAAAAAAAAGCATTAAAGTACAAAGAATAAATGACTCAAAGGTCTTGGAGCAATAACAGGTGGTAAGAACCAGAAACTGAGCCAAAGTCTTCAACATTTTAGCCAAGTTCCCTCACTGGGCTGTATCTTCTGGAAATGATCCAGGTCATAATTACTGTCACTCAGAAATTCCAAAAATATGAGTTTTGATTTGTAGACTTGAGTCATCTCTGAGCAGCACCGAGCCCCTGCAGCAGAGGCAGGAGCTGCTCCCGCAGCTGTGGGAGATGCTGGAGCTGCGGGAGATGGAGATGGAGCTGCGGGAGATGGAGCTGAGGGGGATGCTGGAGCTGTGGGAGATGGAGATGGAGCTGTGTGGGATGATGGAGCTGCGGGAGATGGAGCTGTGTGGGATGATGGAGCTGCGGGAGATGGAGCTGCGGGAGATGGAGCTGTGGGAGATGGAGATGGAGCTGCGGGAGATGGAGATGGAGCTGCGGGAGATGGAGATGGAGCTGCGGGAGATGCTGGAGCTGCGGGAGCTGCAGCTGCGCTGGCCCAGCCCTGCCCAGCCGCGTCCCCAGAGGAACCGTGAGGCTGGACCCAAGGGCAGCCGGGCCACTCCGTGGCACCTCAGCCACCACCTGCGTGCCCTCAGAACCCCCCTTGGCTGGGTTCTCCAGCGGGTGATGCTTCCAGAGGCTGCTCCCTGGGGAAAGTCGCCTTTGGAACTGGTTCCACCTCTCCTCTCTCACCATCTCCCCTCCCCATGTGGCCACCAAACACCCCCTGATTTTTGCTTCTCCATCGCTGCAGTTTGTGATTTCCTGTCCCATCCACTGCCTTCAGAGACTCATCCCTTAACAACATCCGCCTCGATATTTTCCACGAGTTCGATATAAATCTTCAGCAAAAAGAGACAAAAGTTAATCCCAGCCATCCCAGAACTAAACTCCATTCAAGAAGCAATTTGTGCACTCAAAAAGAGATCTGAAGTTCTGTAGGGCAATGTCCTGGGATGGACACAGTTCTCTTCTTAGGAGGTGGGACAGTGCTATGTTCTGGATTTAGGACGAGAATCGTGATGATGACACAGCAATGTTTCAGTCGTTTCTAAGTGGTGCTCACTCTAAATCAAGGAATTTCCAGTTTCCCAAGCTGCCAGCGAGGAGGTGCCCTGCTAGCTGGGAGGGAGCATGGCCACAACAGCTGGCCCGAGCTGGCCCCAGGGATATTCCACAGCACGGAACACCACACCTGGCATATGAACTGTGGGGAGCTGGCCAGGTGAGATCCTGGAAAAGCTTTGAGACTTCACACACATTTCAAGAGAGACAGATGCCTTCTGGAAGCGCCATCTTCCCGCACACCATGGCTGCACGTCCTCACGACTACACAAATAGAGAATTTTTCCATTTTCCACCCTGCACTTGGCAGCGAGCACGGAATGCATGAACAACAGGGCAACGCTTCTCACTGGAGCTCTTACACCTGCCAGCTCCAGACAGAACCTCCAGTCAGCAGAGAGGAGAGGTCAGCAAGCACACAGGGCAGCACCAGCACTGCGAGCCCTGCTGGCACCAGCCTGGGCGTGCTGCTTGCCTCCAGCCCCGCTCCCAGTGCCAGGCATTCCCTGCTCCTGGTTAGTAACTCTGTCAAATCCTAACGGGGACTCACAAACAGGCACCGCTCTGGGATGGCATGGGCCTGAGACGAAATTGTGTGGGATTTCACAATTCATTCTGCAGCTTGGCATGACTGAGATTGTTAAACTCCTTGGCTGTAAAGCAGTACCAGTCCGAGAAACAAACCTGTGGAGAGCATTACCATGAATTCTTCCCTCATCCTTCCTAGTTTTTATTGAGATAGCTTTTGACTTCTTAATACAAATTTAATGAGAGTTTTGTCCTTTTTCTCCCTGATGCCCTCTCTCCCTGTTCTTCATTTATTCACTGCATGTAACAATTCTGACAATATAAATTGTGCCTAAGAAGCAACATTTTACTGGAGTCAGATGAGGTCTACCATTTAACCTATGCAAATCAAGGCACTGCAGCTGTTAATGAAGACAAGTAGAGTGCAGATTAAGAATTCATCAAGCCAGTTAGTCCAGGACAGTCTGAAGGCAAATGCCGACCAAACTGAGCAGACCAAAGCGCAAGTGAAAAGGAAACAGCGCTTCATACTTCCAAATAAATGGAAGTATTTGGCATTTTCTTGCCTATCTCCAGAGGCTTGGCACTGGGTTTCAATGATGAGTTGCACAGTCTGTCACCCCCTTTCTCATGATGTTGCTACACAATGCTCATTAAAAAAAAAAAAATTAAAAAAAAAAATCAAGGGCTTGAAGCAATTTAATGACTAGTCTTGTATGAATCCAAAAATTTTACAGATAAATGAATGTGGCAAATTAACTATAAGAAAATAAGCAATAGAATCTGCTTGTAAAACAATTTCACTTTCCCCCAGAAAAAACCCCTTACTCTCCCAGATTTGCATCAACAAGCTACAGAACAAACAAAACCCACACTTTTTTCTAATGGACGCAGGCAGAACTTGCACAGAGCTTGCATTTCTGCTGCTGGAGCTTTTCTAGCAGGTGAAACACAAGAAGCACAAGCCTTACTCACGTGTATCACATGCGTGCTGACACCCCAGGCACGCTGTGCTCATGGCAGGACCACAAGCAGCACCATTTGCAAAAAGAATCTGGAATGTCTTGAGCGTGTCAGACAGAATTCCAAGCAGCAGGGATGTTCCCTGCTGGATGTAAGGAATGCTTCAGGCATTCTCAGCTCAGACAGGCATTTTGATTTAAGGAAACAACACCACGGATGATCTTTTCAGAACCCGCAGAGCAAACCCGATCAGGAGATTGACAGCCCTCCCAAGAGCTCACCAACAGCAGAGCCCTCAGCGTGCCCAGCGCCCTGCACAGAACATCCGACAATTAACAAAGAAACAGCTATGAAAAATTAAATATAACAGACATTAAAAAGAAATTGTGTTACCTTATATATAAGCTGCATCTTTTAAAGTGCAGAAATGAAGACATAAATGTGTGTTCCTAACAGAGTAAAAGTAAAAATTCTCCTATGGATGTGAGGGCTGACTAAAAAAACTCACGGCAGGAGGATGACTTTGGTAGATTTAATACAATCTGACACCACTGTCTGGGTAACAAGGTTCTACATTGCCTGGAGAAAGGCATCTGTTGCCCTGTGTGCTAGTTTGCTCATCCATCAATTATTTTTGTTTAAAAAAATCTTATACACTATTCATTTATTTGTAGCTGCGTTTCTTTGAGAATTATGGCTGCCAGTAACCTGGAAGGACTGCACTGGAACATTCTGATCATAATGCCCTGGGATCGTTCTGTTTTGCTGATACACGAACAGAATCCACCCAGGAGCAAAGGGAAAGCCAGCAGGCTGCAGGTACGTAAAAAGAAGAAAATTAAGAATCTTCTGATCTTTTCTCGTGTGTTTTGGCCCTGTAAATGACTCACTTCAAAGGTCAGGTTCACCACCTCCAGTTCATTTTTTATTTCTTCCAAGAGCTGGATTTTAAAGGCAAAGCTGACTCATCCTCCACAGTACAACTAAAGAACCTGCCCATGGCCAGCAGAGCTGGGCTCAGAGGCACAGCCTGTACAACAAACTGCCGTTAAAACCACTGTGATTTTATCTTTGCAATTAGCATCGGGATAATGCAAGAAAAATACAGCCTGTCCTGAGTAATGCTGGCCACCGATCAACAGAGTGCTGGGCCAAGTGGAACCTGAAGCAGGCAGGGGAAAATGGCTTTCACGAGAGCTGCTGCTGCTCTGCTCCTGCCAGGTCAGGTTCTGACACCACTTCCACCCTTCCTGACAGCTCTGGATGCACAGCAGGGAGACAGAAGTGGCACCACAGCAAGATGCTGAATGTCCCCTCCCTGCCCACGAAGGGCACAGATCTGTGCAGGGCTGCCTGCCACAGGGACCAGCTTTCACAGTCAGAAAGCCACACTTCTAAGAAACCACACTCTCTAAGTTAGCGGAAAACGATGATACACAATGGAAAGTAAACAAACAAGACAGCCTTACTTTTTTTAGGTGTTTTACTATTTCCATTTGCTCCTTCCTCTCAATTGCCACGGTGAAGCACATGTTAGCAAGTAGCACGGGAAAGTAGCCGGACATTTTATGATGTTAGCACTTAAAAACCAAGGCATTCCTGCAGAGAGCACGAATATTCACGAGTCTTCCCCTACCCGTCTCAAGGTAAAGGAAGAACTACTCCAAAACGCTTGCATTTGAAATAAAATCACTTCACAATTGGATTTCCTTCGTTTTAAAAATAGGAACTTTTCCATGCAAATCATACTTTGTTCTAACAAAGGCAAACAAATGCAGCTTTACCCCTGTAATCAGCAGGCTGAATTTAGCATAAGAAACGCTCCGTAAAAATAGCACTTCTTAAAAAGCACGGCTAAATAAGGGACACAGGAACTGCTGCAGTTTATTGGACTTGGAAATCACCAGTGCCTTGGCACTACAGCAACTGGGAGCAGATGTTGTGGAGGAAACACAAACAATTCATTCTTGGTGTTATTTTACACTTCAATAAAACTCTTCAGAAAACAAGCCTTGTGCAACCAACTCATTTCATTCACACTCTTTTGCCCATTACTCTGAAGAAATTTTTCTGTCATAGGGCGGATGAAACATCAGATTCACCTGAACTTCTGGAAGATTCCCCTATTTTGGGATCACATGCAACCATTTTTGATTTGCTGCTGCTCAGACCACGGCCATCACTCAAAGCTGTTCATCACAGTCTCCAGCTTATCTTCCTCACCTTATTTTCCACTTCGCTACGTTATTTTTCAGTTTCTTCACTTCTCCATCTAATTTTCTTCACCTATGGCACACAGTACAAACATGACAAGACCCTCTCAACTCTTTCAAAAATGAAACGGGTGAAGTGATAACTTCAGATGTATCTATGTGTAGTTTCACGACAGCATCTACACATGAGAGTAAAGAGCAGCAGATGTTCTAGCTGTAGCTCTTTACAGTGAATCACCAAATATGCAAGTTCTCCTCAAGACACTTCTTTTGGACTTTGTACCTGCCATGGCTGAAGGAAGGGCAGTATTAGAAAGTTAATCAATCCGATTTGTGGGCTGAAGCAAAGTCAGCATTTCTTCAGGGGCTTTTCTTTCAATTCTCTTTACACTTCTCAAGACATTCAAACAATCCGTGTATCTGAAAGACAGAGGGTCTAATTCTGCTTTCCCATGGCACAGTCCTACTTCCCTCAGGGACAAGAAAAATGATCCACTGCTAAGGGAGAAAGGGATGGACAAGGGCCCTGCTCTTGTGTAAAGGCACACAGGAAACAGAGTGTGCCTTAAACATGAACCCCTTCTGAACACGGCTCTCAAGCTGGCACAGTCGGAAGGGGACATTCCCTGCTGTCCCCTGAACAAGCCTGTTCTTGTTATCTTACCATCATCCTACATTGCTTTTGTTTCACAGCTCCAGTCAGTATTAAATTGTTCTTTTGCCTTGAGACCAGAGGGTGAGCGATCGAACTCAGTTCTGCAGGTCAAACCAAGTATCACCCCAAATGTTTAAAAATCATTAAAATGCAGAGAGTGGTTTTAGTGGTGCCTGCACATGCATGTATTTCCACTCACACTTGGTGGTAATTCATTAGAAACTTCTTATCCACGTTTTCCATTCGCTTCAATTCCTCCAGTGGCAGAACAAATGAAAACCATCAGCTAAAAGCCATGAACAAAGCTGTTCTGCTCAGCTCTGGAGCTCAACAGGGAGGAGGCTACGGCAGCACATCCTCAAATCAATGATGCACAGGAGCAGTGAGGTTTCCATGTGCTGACCAACAGAAGCCAGGCAGACAGGGTTGATGCCCAGCAGTGGGAACTGGAGATCTCCGTGCAGACCGAGCCCCCAAAACCCGGGTCCGTTTGGGCTCCGCCACCGCGGCGCTCGCGGTCCCTTCCCATCGCGGCCGCTCGCGGAGAGGCCTCGGCAGCTGGGGCTGAAGTGTCACAATTCCCGGGCTGCTCCCCAAACAGACATTTATTATTCTTACTGAGGGAGCCAGCCATTTCTGCATCTATTTCACCGATGATTTAAATGCAGTTGGTTAGATCGGCTTTCACAAATATTTCACTAAAAGCTCTCCTGTTTGTCGTGCACAGAGAGCAGAGAACAGCAAACGATCAACTGTTGTCATGGCAACATCATGCCCCAGCAGGTGAAAAATTCAGTCTTGTGGCACTAAAAAAGGATGAAATGTACTGAACCTAAGCATAACATCAACCACAGCTCAAAAAGCTCCGTGTTTTTTTCAAAGATTGGCATATTTTTTAGCAAGAAATGTAGAGACGCAAATGTTAAAAACCCCCATGTGAACTCTGGTGACATCAGTAGTCATTCAACTGTCTCACAGTAATTCTATCAGGCAGAAACTTATATTAATATGTTGCATAATTTTGGAAAGGAAAAGTTTAGCCCATTTTTTAAAAGTTATAAGTGACTTGAAAACAGAAGATAATTTTTCATTTCAAGACAGACACGAGAAAAATATGCTGAATAATTTTAAGGATTAGGTGCCAGAAGCATCATTCAAAACCAGCTCTTCATGCTCCAAAAACTCTGTTTTCAGAACAGATAACAGTACAGCCTTCAAGTAAGACTGTACAATCAATTTTTCATCTTCTGTTAAGCTAAGATGATACACAGAAACACTAAACAAATTTATGAGTTAGGTAAAGTATTCTGGGCCATGTTTTCCCTGCACGTTTATTTTAAGGAAAGCTGTCCTGAACCACACATTGGTCCTTCCATGGTCCAACCAGAACATCCTCAACTGAAATTATCTACAAGTGCCCACCTCAAAACACTTCATTGCTGTTTAAATGGGGGAGTGCTGGTTCTGGGTTCCTCTGATGCTTGTGGACACCCCTGAAAAGCTGGGCAAGGAACCAGCAAAGAACTCTTTGGAAAAGCGCTCTTAAATCACAGAGCCACAGAATATTTGGAGCTGGAAGGGACCCACAGCTGATGTGACTGACACTGAACAACGATCTTAAAGCAGAGCCAGAGCCAGACACACAAAACCATCACACAAACACACAGGTCTTTCAGAGCTACCCCAATTTCTTATTTTACTGTCATGAATCTGTTCTACAGCTCTGAGGTCTGTAAGGACAACATCCAAGGCATTTTTGAGGACAGCAGAACACAAAATACTTGGTGTCAATACACGGTAAGAAACAACACAAGACCTAAACAATATATTTGCCACGTTACTTTTTCTTATCTTCTCTTCCCAAAAATCTCAATAATGCTGCCATGTAGATACATATGTACTGTTCTGCTTGGCGTGGAAAGGAAAGAAAACCAAACCATCAAGGCCCCAGTGCAGGGCAGGAAGCAACTGAAGATGAGCAGAACAGTGAAGTGATTTATCTGACCCCGAGTATTCTCCCCTTCGTCAAACTCTGACACGAATCACGCAGAGCCCTGACTGCTTCCAGCAGGGCAGAAACCCATCAGCCCCACACCCGCATTAGAGGCACACTCACACTGACTCCGTCACTGCTTCCCCGTCCCAGCAAACGCACGATTTGGCATCACCAATGAATCTCACACTCGCTGCGGTGAGACTAACGAGGGGCGTGTTACCCTGAGCCTCAGAGCAGCAGCTGCTCCATCGCTCAGAGGCGCACGTGGCCCCAGAGCCACGGATCCCCCACTTACTCAGAGCAGCGAGCGCATCCGTCCATCTGTCCGTCCATCCATCCATCCATCCATCCCTCTGTCCGTCCATCCATCCATCCGTCCATCCATCCATCTGTCCATCCATCCATCCGTCCATCCATCTGTCCATCCATCCATCCATCCATCCATCCATCCATCCATCCATCCATCCATCCATCCGTCCATCCATCCGTCCATCCATCCGTCCATCCATCCGTCCATCCATCCATCTGTCCATCCATCCATCCATCCATCCATCCATCCATCCGTCTGTCCGTCCTCCCTCACGGCCATGGGCACAGCCAGGCTCCCCTGCCCATTCCAGCTGTGTTGCATCACTCTGGGAAATGGGAATTCCTTTCCCAGGGCTGACCTTTGAGCAGCGCCTGGGGAGGAAGCGGCTCTTCCCAGGGGAGGGTCCTGTTAAAAAAACCTGCAGCCAGCAGAGACCAGGCAAAGCACACTAAAGGGGGTGATTTGGTAAGGTCTGATGAACATTATTTAGCAAAGGAAGGCTGCGGAGCCGCTCTCAGCTTCTTGCTGCCTTAGGTACCTGAGGCAGGGAAGCTTTCTGCTGCCTGTGCCGTCAGTAAATATTTACATTTTGGGTTATTCTTGCAGTAATTAACTGCTGGAGCCTGAACAGAAAGGTTTAAGCTCTGCTCTGTGTCTGTATACTGCTATTACTGTATCCCTGAATTAGAGCAGGACATTCTGGGTATTAAGGCATTTGTATTCGTACAAATAACTGAAGTTTAGTCACAGTTCTCTCTGAGATAGAAACTCGGCACGTTAGGGAAGCACAGAGTTCATGGGTTTGCTGTTTGCCCATTTTTTAAATGAGATCTGTAAAACAGGTAGAGACTGCAGAAGATTTTGCTCTCTGACACCCAAAACAACCTGAGCAGTGAGAAATTCAATTTTCTTTGCCTATAAATATTAGCATGCATCACTCATATCCTGAATATAGCTTTCAAAATCTCCTTCTCACTGTCACATTGTATAAAACTCACATTGTTTTATGTCCTCCTTAAAAACACACACAACCTTTGCCGTGCTTTTTGCGTGTCCTGGTATTTAATCCAAGTTTAATATTTAATATAAACAACCCGAAACCAACTCGTCAGTCTGAAGACAATCAGGGCAGCCAAGCAGGAAAGGTCTAACGAGAGCAGAGAACCCAAGCTCGGCACAAAACAGCAGCTGATCAAATAATTCTGCTTAGGGAGAGAAATGCAGAGGGGAGGAATAATGATGCAGAACACCTTTGCTTTTTGAAATGACTGGAAGATAAATCTTGATTTGAATGATCCATAAAGGAGAAATAAACCCCAAACCGAACAACAGCTCTGGACAGAGAAAATAACCCCAGGCAAGGAAATCTCTGAAAACCGTGGGGCAATGTAAAGGATTACTACTACGACTGCTTCTACTGGAATACAGTGCTCCACTTCACAAAATTAAGTGTTCAGAATTTCCCCTGCTGAATTAAAGGTTAAAAAAAATTATTCCAATGCTAATAATATTTAGCTTTAGGCCTTGTCATTTTTAATTTTTACATTTCATAAAAATCAATTGTTGTGGCAGCTATAAATTTAAAGCTTTGTGAGTTCTCAGGAAAGGCTGTGAGGAGAGGAGAAAAGTAAAAGAAAGGAATACTGGAAAGCACTAACCATAAAGAATCTCTTATAGTCTCTATTTCAAATTGCTACTTATCAGAACTGAACAAAAAAGATGAGACTTGGTTTCAAAAAGCCTCCTGTGTCATCTTTGTG
This sequence comes from Dasyornis broadbenti, assembly GCA_013397935.1. Lineage (NCBI taxonomy): Eukaryota > Metazoa > Chordata > Aves > Passeriformes > Dasyornithidae > Dasyornis > Dasyornis broadbenti. Next base: position 521,049 of record VZRN01000988.1, on the reverse strand, counting down.
CAGCAACCTCCTGCGCCATGCACAGACAGTATCAGCACAATTCCTGAACTCTCCCAACTTGTCAGCTGAAATCAAACCTACAGTGGAAAATCTATTCATGAGGAAAGAAATGGATCTCTCCCGAAGTAACTGTAATTCTCTATGCTAAACAAAACCTTGGCGAACATTTTAAACCCACACCAAAAAATTCCTGCACTTTGGACACTTGAGACCAGATACTGTCAACTGTATTTCTACCTACTATGGATTCCATTAATATATACGTTTTATTCCTGTTGAACTAATTTTCAATTACTGCTCATTTTTTCTCCTGATGTATTTATTTGTTACAAGGAACACTGAGAGATCTTCAGTCCTCATGCAAGCTAATCAGTTTTAATAAAGCCAGAAGAAATCAGGTTGGGTTAAAAATTAACAGCTAACGAACTGAAGTGATGCTTCTGAACCGCAGTGGGCAGAAACAGAGGTTAATCAAAGGGGAGCATCAGTTTATCTCCCATTATGAGTAAAGATTTTGGAATTAGGCACCGTTTCTAGGCACATGAAGAAGTGAAAATCAGCGAGGATTTATGTGTTCATACGATGGCTATCAGAGAACCTCAGGAAAAACAGAAGTGGGCCACAAGATAGCAGGGAACGTTCAAAAGAAATGCAGCTCAGCAGCACGGCTGAACCAGGAGCACAGAGCACCAACACCACCCGCTGAAGATGCACCCTGCCCAGGGCTCCAGGGACACTGCCCGGTGTCCCCTCTGTCCCTGCGGCGCAGCTCCAGCTCCCTGGGCATCGCTGCCCCGGGCCCTGGCCGTGCCTGGAGTGCGGCTGCAAAGCTGGAGCGAGGGGATGGCCAAGGAAATGATGCCAAGCTCCACCTGAGGAGACCGAGATGAATCTCCCCAGACTGACACGGGCTTCCAGTGAAGCTGAGCATCACTGGATCTCTCCCAAACAGTTATCAGCAAAGTGGAGAATGAAAGTGAAAATTAAAGATAGCCCCAGATGGCTGCACATTTATGAACTTTTCGAAATCATAAATTTCATCTCATTGGTTCTTTTTTCCAGGTACCTGCTGAAGAATGATCACCAGGCAGCACCGAGGCACCAGGGATCAGACGTCCTGACAGAGCCCCTGCTCCAGTGACAAAATGTCTGTCATTCTAATAGGCAAAGCAGCACCTAAAAGATTCATATTTCTCCTAAATATCCAAATGCAGGATATTTAGTTCCAGAACTGCCACTTTAAGCATTTACACTGCCTGCAGCACTAAACCAACTTCTGCCTTCACAACAACATTTTGACAGGAACATGCATCTCTGAGACGCATTCCTTAGCACCTCAGAGCAAACAGCGTCTCCAGATGTGAGGCAGCAGCCTTTGCTGAAGTGCCATTGCTGCATTGATGCTCGTTTCCAAGTGGTCGAACCGTGCCTGTGGAAAATCTGATGGCAATATGCAAAACCCACAGGATCCTGCTCATAAACTGCTGAGGGGAAAGCAGGGGCTAAACATGCCGCTTTGGATGGAATGTTTTACATTTCAGGATTCGTATTCAGTGCTGATTTAACACTCCAGCCCTTCATAGGCAAACCAGTGATTCCAGCTCCTCTCCTTGAACAGAGCCTCTCAGGACCACGTCCTTCATTTCCCTGCACGCCATGCATGGGCCATAAGAGCTTCTGACCCTAAACCACCACAAACACAAGAGAACAGGAGAGCTTCTGTCCTGTGCACGTAAGAAAACGTTCCTGCATTTTCAGTTGCTAAAAAGAAAAGTTCTGCCACAATGCTGATGTGATTTCTTTAATCAACATGCAAAGGGAAGAACCCCAGAGCGATGGCCATTTCAACACAGAAAGCCCCGGTTTGCTTTGCTCTTCCTCACAGCCTTCACTTCTGTAAGGCCAAGCCAGGGCAGAGCTTGTCCCACCACAGCTCAGTTCAGGTGTGGCAGCAGAAAGTTCCACTGGCGACCCGAACACATCCCCCAGGAACGGGAATTCTGGAGAGAGGAACGTGGGTGTTTTCATTCCTGTCCAAACCACAGCCACACCTCCGTGGGCCCCGCTCAGAAACCCAAAAACCAGCTACGACAGAGGGAAGGCACCTGCTGTAATCTGCAGTTAAAGCGATTTGGGGAAAACCAACAGTGATGGTGGAAAACACATCACAGGCACAACTCAAGCACCTGTCTCCACCTGCACATGAAACTCCCATGCCTTCCCTCTCCCTCCATGGCAGACTCTGAAAACTTCGAGTGCAGGGAGTGAGTTCGGGACCCGGCACTGAATTTATCACTTCCCACAACAGCAATGCCAGTGCTTTGATTCTCTCCTAAATCTGCGTATCCCCTCGTTAACGATCCTTCCCCTCCATTAGTGGTTTACTGCTGTTCTGTTTTCTAAGCTTCCAGCAAATTAACACTAAATTGAATTCTATAGAAAAAGTTGTTCCGGGCTTTCTCTCCCACGCCTGATTTAATCACATTTTCTTCTCCTTCAATTTACGCTGCATTTAATCGTAGAAATTATTTCAAAGATTGATTTCTGATGATAACACTTATCACAGTTCAGAGGATTATTCTTCCTGTCTATTTTTGGCCAATTCTCAAAGAAAAGATTTGATCTGGAACAACTTGTGAGGCCAAAAGTGATATTTAAACAAAAGATAATTTCTTTTCCTTTGTACCACCCCTTTACAGCACTACACCCCGCCTGTGGCTGAAGACACAAAGCCCTCACATATTTCCTTCTTTCACAAATAACAAAGTGGGGAATGAACAGAAAGAAATAAATCAGTATTATTCATTCAAACTAGATGTATAATAAATTCTTTTCTTTATGGACAAGCCTACATGTAAAGACATTCTTCTACAGTTTTCAAGTGCTCTGAAATTCTTTTAAGAAAAGAAAATTATTATTTATTGGTGGTAGGTCATGAATATAACCTTCCATTTAAAAAAACATATTCTCCACATAAAATTAATGCTTTTTAAACCCCTATGCTTCAAATTGTTTGAAGTATGATAGGAGATTATCTGCTTAATCCATTTCTTTCACTTGGGCACTTGAGGTTTCATGCAGCTGTGCAAAGTTGGTTCTGCTTACCAGAGCTGGGAGGCTCCTCACGAACTAGAAAAGGAGTCAGGAGAAAAAATGCACGGCCTTAGGGGGGTTTGAAAAAAGGGAAAGTGTAGTGAAATCGAACTACGAGGGAGAAATTCAGAGTTACATCTCTTACTGACGCTGTCACTGGCTGGAGAATCCACGTCACCTTGCTCCTTTTATTTTCTGCTGAGCAGGCAGCAGCTGAAGGAAGCTTGTTAACTCCATTCCTTCAAACCCAGGAATCTGTTTCAATCCTTGTCGAAGTGGGAGCTGCCACTTGATGGAGCCTCCACTCAAACCACTGCGGCCCCAAACACCCCAATGCTGCTTTATTTGCCCAGAGGAAATGAAACTCCCTGCCAGCACGTGCTGGGTTTGTGCCCGATTCAGACCAGAATCGGAGCCGTTTCTTTACCGTTCCCAGTAAATTCAGCCTTGGCGCTGCCGGGACTGCACCACCTTCAGTGGGCTTCAATGACAGAATTAACCAGACGAGGAAACATCACTTGATTCCTTCTCTGAGGACTGGACTGGAGCTCGTGCTGTCTCCTTGGCTCAGGCTCAGTCTCCTGACCGTCGCCAGCAGAACCACAGGCAGGAAACCACGGAGCAGCTTTCCCCGAGGGTCCCACGCTGCCCTCAGTGAAGGGATGTGTCTGAGCAGGGCAGAGAGCGGAACGTGAATGTTAGGGCAACCTGCATCTCTGCCATGGAAAGCCCTGTCCTGGGCCCTGGATGGGTTGGAAAGCAATCCACATTTTCAACATTTTCTCTCTGCCAGATTGTCAAATGGCATTATTTCTTCTTATGTGCAAAACGCGCGTTGAAAGTTGCTCAAATGCCAAAACTTGTCCAATCCTGCTATAATGGAGTAGAGAATAATTTCTAAATTTAGGAAGTAATTGCTTTGCTGTCCAGTGACATGGACACTAAAAAAATAATTTCCTCTAGGCAAGTCCTCATGTTAAACACCAATTCAGACTTCAGCGAACACAAGCACTAAACCTTTGGGAAAAAACGAAGCTGTGCAATTCCATCATCGCAGTTTTCTGTTTCCATCGGTGCTTGCTCTGTTTCACAACACAATCAGAAAACAACAGCCAGTGCTCAGATGTCATCCAAGACACATTTACAGAGCGCTCAGCAAATAAAACCACTCAATTCTCTTGGGTAATATTTCTTTTTGTGGAGGATTCTGACTCTCTCAGTTGTGGTTTTATTAGAATTCTGAACAAAACCCTGACATTTCGAACTTCTTTGTGCAAATGAAAGGAAGGAAAGGTTCTTGTTTCAAACACAGTCTGCCTGACACTGCTGCCCTCGAGCAGTTCCTTGCCAGCCTGGATCTTGGGAGCACGAAGTCTTTGATTTCAGGAATTTCACAGGACTGAATTCCCAGCTTCTAAAACCTGAAAGAGGCTGGAGTGAGCAACCAAGCAAACAAGCAGGCACCAGAATGGTTTGCTGCCAGCTGCAATTCCTTCTTGGACAGCCCCGCAACGTGCGCTTCACACTCCCTGCCACACCCCAGCTCATGAGCACCGCTCCTGCTTTGAGGAGCAGCAGCAATGGTCTGCAGGCACTGAGCAGGCTGGAGCCCCACGAGTGTTTGATGTCCTGTGAAACACTGCAGAACAAAGGATTCGGCGCCAGACATGTTCCACGTTTAAATGATGATTTCACAGCTCTTCAGACTTGGCACCAGTCCTGCCGGGGGAGAAAAGGGCAAACCAGAAAACCCAGAGACCAAACCTGCCATCAGTTTTCGTAAGTATTCAAAAAGAATCAAGGGAAGCCAGCATGAAGGTGCACAGATCAGTCTGTGAATAGGAATGACAGACAAAATTAAAGAGAGATCAAAGGCAGTCCCAGCAACCAGTGGCAAGCACTGCAAGCTCCTGAAGTATTTTGTCACCTTTGAATCCTGCCTGTCTGTGGGAAGGAGAAGACATTTTAGTCCTGTTCCAAATGGTGGGCTCCCCCCTCCTGTCTCCTACAAAAAAACCCCTCAGCAGGTTCAACCCCCTTGCTGGCCACAGGTAAGACACAGCCCTGCTTTAGATGTGGGCAAATTTTCAAAAGCAAAATGCTTCACGCTGCTTTTGAAGCGCTGATGCTTTCCCAGAGAACAGGGGGGAACTGTCAACAAACGCATGGAACAAAACCTGCAAGTTCCGAGCTGCAGGTCAGAAATTCTCTGTTGTTTCCAAGGGGGATCACCTGCCACGGCAGCGGAATGTCACCCCACAGCAGAGCACTCCGATTCCCACTTTCAGCAGGAGCCCGTGCTCTGTGGGATCAGACTCCAGACACTGCAGTGTCACTGCCTGTGCCACCCCACACAGAAAATCTGACCTTGTAGGCTGGGGCCAACACTGCCTCACCAAAGTATCAAGGACATCAAAAGCATCTATCAAAAATGTCTCTTTGATCTTGTCTGTTTATCATGAAACCACATTCATTTAAATATGATTACTACAGAACTATGAAACACCACAAATCATGGCTTTGTAGAATTCTACTTTTTTTTTATTTTGAACTGAATTCATTTCAGGTCATGGCCAATGTCAGCCTGAGTATGACCAAATGATCCACAGAACTCTTGAAAATAAGACCCACAGTGCACAGGAATTTTGTGTCAGTCAGGGAGTTCAACAGATGTCATAGATAAATACAAGATACGATTGCACTTCTGCTTAATCCGGGTGTCTCTCTGTGTTAGCATCCTAGAAAAAGCATGCAGCTGATTTCATCTCATTTGCCAAACAATTTGCTTTTTGCACAGGTTTTGGCAGAGAAAAGAAAATAAAAATCACTCAGCACACTGCAAACTTCTGGCCGCTAACTCAGCAGACACCCCCGAATCTCCTCCTCTGCATCATTCTCTTTTTCTCAGTTTAAGAACCAGATGACTCTTACATAAATAAAAGCAAGCACCGGGCTTTAGTCCTCAGTGTTTTCAAAATTCACCAATATTGCAGACAGAGGAGCAGGGTGTGCCAGCAGCCGAAGGCCACACAGCCCTGCAGCGCCACAGAACCACAACAGCTTCCAAAAGTGTGCACCTGCCAAATCCCTGTCCAGTACTGGGATGTCTGAGGGGTTATCTGTAGGCGCGAATATTCTGTGATAAATGAAGTTATTGGAATTGTGCTAGACCATTCTAATTCAGGCTCTGCTAAGCTTTTGGAGTCTGGGGGCTGTGGTTTGTTTGGTTTGGTTTGGTTTTGAGCATCTAAGTTCCTTTTAACTGTACTAAAAAGTTTTTATATGAGGATCTACCTAAGGACCATTTGAGCATCATTCATCTGGATTAACCCCAGTCCCCTACAAATAGTAAATCCTGAAAAGTTAAGATCTTTAATTAGGTCATTAGCATGTGCCTAAAACTTCCTACCAGATTACCGCAATCACTTCTTTTCTCCCTCAGTTTTGGGGGACGACTCTAACCTCATCTGACTGAAATTCATCCTAAAATAGAGAAAAAGGGAGAGGGGGGCAGAGTAACAAACATTGCTTGGCTCAGGACAAAGAATCCCAGAGAATCAGAGAGCTCCTGCTCCACACAAAGTGTTGGAGAGGCAAAGCACGAAGGACCAAGATGCCAAAAGCCTTGGCAGGTTCCGTCACTCCGAGAGCAGGGGGAGCCACCCAGGGAACCCCTGCACGTTTGCCATCCATGAGAACCTCGCTCTTCCTGTGACTGAACGTGGCACTGAGACAATTCTCAGCCAAATTTAGAATAAATTCTTGTCTTGCCAGCAAGACAAGGTACATCACGTGGCTCCCAGGAGGTTTCATCCAAAGCCTGAAGTCTCACTATTGCTCTCAATAATCCCTGGTAGCCTGGGACCTCCTAACGAATTTTGAGGCATTAGAACTCTGTCCTTCTGCTACTCTGCAGCATTGTGGCGCTGCAGAGACCACAAGAGGAACCACACAGGAGCTCAGCACAGAAGAAAGGGGGAAACCACCTTTGCTCTCGGCATTTTTTAACATGAACTTCATCTGCGTCTCTAGAATCGAGAACCTCTACAATCTTTAAAACCTCCTGTATTCTAAACATCTCGAGGATGGTGAAGACTAAGCATTTTGAAGACTACGTTTAAAATACAGCCCAAACTTCCAAATTCATTATGACACAAAATCCCTCACATTTTCTGAAACACGGACGAAGCAACAAGTGCTGGTACTGGTGTCACACAGCCCTGAGCGTTTCCAAAGCTGAAGGAAGGCAGGTTAACGTGACCTCACTCGTACTGCTGGTTTTGAATCAGCAACTCTTCAAAAGAGCAGACAGTGTAAGAGTAATGGGGGATTTTCCTGTTGTTCTGAAAAAGCTTTATTGCACATCCTCAGTCCCACTGCACAGTGACAGCAGACACGCAGGCACAGAGCAGCTTCTCTTTTCAGCTGGGTGAGCTCAGAGAACAGGCTTCTAAAAATAATTTGTTTTGTTCAGCAATAGCTTTTGTCATTATTCTTCTTTTTGCGATTTTGCAGTCTGTGAGGAAGGCTAATTTTTCTTCACAGATCTCTGCATGTGTTCTAACAGCTCCAGCCAGGCTCTGATTTTTCAGCCTGCTTGGGAACCAGAGGAGGCATTTACAGGGTGGGAGACATTAGCGTCGCTTGAATCAAACCTACTTGAGACTCTTCTATTGCCATTTTCTAAAGAAAGGATTCAAAACAGGAATTGTGGGGGAAGAAAATGGGAAAGAAAAATATTAAAGCTGTTGTTCCCTAGCAGAAATAACCATCTTTCTTATTTTCATTCAGCAACTTGGTGTTTGCAACTGAAAAAAAGCTGAGCACTGCTTCTTCCAGAGCACCCTTGGAGCGCGATCCAGCTGCACACAGCTGGAATTCCTGCCCAGCGCCTGCATCTCCCACCCCAGCAGAGCTGAGCCCAGGGCAGGCAGCACCGGCCCCGGGCCGAGCCCCTACCCTGTTCCTGCCCTGTTCCTGCCCCTGTCCCTGCCCCTGCCCAGCTCCTGCCCTGTTCCTGTTCCTGTCCCTGTCCCTGCCCCTGCCCAGCTCCTGCCCTGTTCCTGTTCCTGTCCCTGTTCCTGTCCCTGTCCCTGCCCCTGCCCAGCTCCTGCCCCTGCCCCGCTGCTGTGGGAGCACCCCAGCCCAGCCCCGGCTCCGGGACTGCTCCATCCACAGCTGGAGCAGGGCCCTGCAGGCTCCCTCTCCTGCCCTCACAGCTGCTCAGGGAACCACCACGTTTGGAGAAGGACGTGAGTGATGGAAACCAGATGGAGAAATCAGCAACAAGCCCAGAGGACTTCTGATGAGTCACAGATCGCAGTTGGCAACTCAGCCTTGGAAAATTATCATAAACACATTATTACAGGGTTCCTGTAGCTTCTTATTTCACCAGTACTTTGGAACTGTAGAGCTTTATCCTTTTCTATAAATTTATTTTTGTACCATGTATCCACTAACAGAGGGTTCCCAAAAATTGTGTTTACTTTTTGCAATACACAGGAAAAATTAGGCCCCTTAAATACATTTCCAGATAACTCAGAATGTTCTTTTAATTACTATTCAAGCTGAAACAGGTATTTTGAATTTGCCCAGAATAAAAATTTGAAAAAACTTCTGATTTTCTTCAAAGCCATCATCATATTTCAGTATTGACCACTGTACATCTCTAAATAAATTAGAAGTGTATAAATCTGAGTCCGCAAATCAAATCTGGCACTGACCTCAAACACCAGCGAAATTCACTAAATACATTGCCAAGCTGAGTGACTAAACATTTCTCTGGTTTTTTAAAAAAATTTTAGCTCTAACTCCTCCTTCTGACAAGAATTCACAGAAAAATCTGACATTACCAGATCTGTGCTTTCTGTGAGAGGAACTTCAGCCCAAAACCACTCAACGGGATAAAGCAGAGACGAGTTTCCTGCGCACCATCCAAGACAGGCCAGACTCAAGTCCTGAGTGGCTTCAACGGTTGATCTCAGCCCTGAAGGAAAAAGAATCCACTCCCTGCAGTGCTGGGTACAACGGCCCAGCCAGCCAGCCCCGCACGGTGCCGGGCTACGTGAACAGGCTCGAGCACAGATTTCACAGCGCCTCCCCGACCACCCTTCCACGTTACTAAATGTGGTGCTACCTTCCCCCAGAGGCAGAGATTTCCCACTCACACTCGAGGGGTTGTCTTGGTTTTAGCATTAATGACATGGTAATGTGCTAAAAACACTGTTCCATGGGAGGACTGCAGTCTTCTTCACTTCATAGATAAGGACGCAGTCCTATTCCAGGAAAAGCACTTCCAGAATCTGAGTGGCTGAGATCTCACAAAGGGTATGGCCCAGCTCATCTGCCAATCTCAGCTTGTTCATGTGACCAGAAGAGGCTAGAGTACAAGGAACAGAACTGAAACTGAAATCCAAAACTGACGTCAAAAAGCCCAAAAAAATTACAAAAACCTCCTGCTGATACAGCAGCAAAGGGAAATGGGGTGGGAAAAACTCACAGTAATTTTCTGTATTGGTGATGTTTTGCAAAAGTAGTTTTTCCCCCTCAGTTATCTGCCAAGGAGAAATGCATGAACTGCAGTTCACTCCAAATAACGAGCAAAGTCAAACACTGGATTCACTCATCTTCCCATGCTCTCCATCACGCTCTACAAGGCTCCAGCTCTGAGGCTGCAGACATACAGGCAGACAGAATTTACATGGCACACAGACACTGCACGGACTTGCAGAAATCCAGGCAGATTGCTCAGAGAATTCCCATCATTTCCCTTGGGAAGCGAAGAGCCAAGAGAGCATTTCTTTCTTTCAGGGTAAATCTCAGCTGCATTGAAAACGATCAAATATCCTCCTGAAATACCGAGAGGAGGCTGCTGCCCGCAGCCTGGGCAGGGTTTTGCAGCCTCTGGTCCTGTTCTGCCCTTTGAAACAAGCAGCTGTGCTGAACAGGCAGCACAGAGGTGTGAGAGGAGCCTGGTGGGACAGCCAAGAGCTTCTCCTTGGAGCACGGCTCAGCTCAGCGTCCCCTGGCCACAGACTCCCTGTCAGAGGCAGCGGCGCCAGCCCGAGATGGGACAGGCAACAAGAGAAACTTCTGTGGCTCCTGTCGTGCCCTTTGTGCAGGGGGTTCAAGGAAATGTAAAAACATTACGAACCTCAGGCTCGTGCAAGGCCTTAAACTGAACACAGGACATCCAGCACGGGAGAAGGCTTTGCTCAATAACAATTTGGCACCATGGAAAATCCAGGAGGCATCTGTAATTCACTCAGTCAGCCTATAAAAATTACATGACTTTTAACACACTTTTTAATTGCTTTTAATTATTAACATTTACATTGCTCTCAAAATGACGAGGTGGCTCAGCTGGAGACATGGCTAAATTTTTCATAACACTGGAAAGCAAGGTGACAAATCTCACAGTGTGGACTTTGAAGGCGCACAGTACTCCATGGCTGTGTACTCAGAGTCACTAAAAGGAAAGCCACACTCCCTGGGAAAGACTCAAACCAGCCTGCAGAGCTGGAAGTGCCTCTGAATGCTTAATGCACTAGGAACTATTTTTCTCAATCAAATAACACAGAGACGCTTGCTGCTGTCTTGAACGAGAATTAGGAGGCACCTGTCCTTCAAAAAGGAGCCGGACTCGTAACTGCCAAACCTTCTGGTCTTTAAGGAAATGGAAAAACAACGGAGAAAAGTGGGAAAACTGAGTTTGGTTCAGAATTATGGCAAGAGAATAAGCAAACACGGTTCTAGGTTTCTTCTGATCCTCCGTAAGCAAACCTGCAAACAACAGCTCTTGCTGCAAATCCAAACAGCAAGAACCTCATGTGACAACTCGCACACAGCTCCATGCAGACAGGACATGATCAGTCTGCTAAAATTAACTGCCAGAGCTGTAGAGTTGGGTCAGAAGAGATTAATTACACGGATGAGAAGTGCCCAGAATACATCTTCTCACTATTGTTACCTCTCCTATACTTAGGACTTTTTAAAATTGTTTTGACTTCATTGATCTTCACTGACTTCAGATCAAACTACTACCAAATTTGCAAACTACACAATATTTTTACAGAGAAAATCAGGAACAGATTCTCTTACGAATACACTATGGTCAGTTTTCTTTATCTTTTACTTACTCCCAACTTCATAACCTTGGTTTACATTTCAAATGTGACAGGAGCAGGGCTTATTCCAACTAAACCAAATTACAGGTATTAATTAATGGCTCATGCTTGTTTGCCAGCTCCTGCAAGCAGAAGGGAAGATAAAAAATGTATTTACAGCAGAATTTAATTACCCATTTTCAAGCCACTGGCCTCCTGGCAAAAGTCTCTCAATGTAGTGCAGAGTAGGACCTGGATTAAGAATTAATTTACTGTCAGGAGCGATCTGCAATTTAACGGCTTAATCAAGTTTGCTCTGCAATTGTAGGGAGCTCTGGAGCCCGGTGGTGGCCCAGAGCTGCTGCAGGGTTCAGCTCCGTAACGCAATCAGCAGCCAGCAGAGCCAGGAGCTCTCCCTCCCATCAGGAACCGCCTCGGGCTGGTTCCCTGCTCCCAGCTCAGGGATGGAGCTCAGGGCAGACACCGGGCTCCTTCCTCCCACTGCAGCTGCACCTCCCAAGGAGCCTGTCCTTGCACCAACACCAGGAGCAGCAGGGAAATCCGGGCCAGCGCCTGTCAAACACATTCTCTCTTGTCTTTTTAAATCGCAAGGCAAACAGAGAAAACTGCTCATAAAAGAAGACAGCGGGTTTTAACGCCGAAATGTTCTTTTGGCCGCATTCAGAACTGTCCCTACCGTGGGCAGCACGATCACCGAGCTCCTTCTACAGGAGCACCACTGAGGGTGGAAACAGAGAGTGAAACGCTGAAATCACAGCTGAGATAAAAATAGCTATGCACTGAGCCTTTGGATTGTTAAAATGTTGAAATTTAAAAGATCTTGATTACCTTTAAAAATCAAATCAATCCACGTTTTCTACTAGAAGCCGAGTGATAGAACAGTAATAGCCTGAGTGCAGAAACAGAAAAAGGCGTGCTAGAAACAGGGCTGTAAAAACTGTTCTCTTGAGCTTTCAAAGCCAGATTTTAACGGTCTCAGAGGCTCCAGCCTTTCAAAAATATGAATAAGCTTCTGACATGGGGTATTTAGCTGGGCTGAAATACTCCAGACAAAGTCTCTGCAAATTATCATTGGTTGTCAGAATATCCTGATGGGAGCTCCTAGAAGTGCTTTGAAGACCACACCATCCCAGCAGCCTACCTTTCTATTCCACTGCTTTTTCCCTGCTAACACCACGGATCATCCTGATGTCCCCCATTCTGCCACCCAGGGATATTTAAGTCACATCTGGCACAATCCTACCCGCGCACCCAAATGCTCTTTGCCAGCACTGATCACTGCTTTTCTTCCTTCCCCTCCAAAGATGGCTGAGAACTGTTAAACCCTTCAGCATCCAAACAAATTAGTGGGTATTTCATGAGAAAAGCAGAACGGCCATTCACAGAAAATACACCAAAAATCTCTCTCACAGCATTAACACCTTTGCTCTGCCAACACAACACGTGCTGGGATGGCGGTGCCCATCCAGAACTGCCCAGCTGTGGGAGCACACAGCAGGGATGGCAGTGGCAGCGCGTTTTAGAGTGACGGCAGTGAGCTTAGAGCAGCCGCTCCTACTTGTTAGACTCCTCTTTCTCACCCCAGACAGCGCTTAATGGAGCTAGCAGGCCTGAAACATCCCAGCTTCAGCGTGTGCTGTCCTCTTCACTTACAGCAGCCTGGTTTCCTTCTCCTCTCTCCACCACAGAATGCCCACAGTTCCATGCGTGCTGTATTGCCACACAGAATTTTTCTGGGTTTTTTTGTTGTTGTTCTCATCTCAGCAGGAAACTGGTTGTTTCCAAACCTTAGCTTTTGCTGGACACCCATCTGAATTTTTACTGTCAATCGTCTGAACACAGTTTGCACTCTCTCAAATACAGGTACTCCATGCTGGATTCCTTTCAGCATCAGACAGTGGTAGGCTTAATTCTTCACTTTGTAAATCCAGAGCAGAATTTTCTTCCTGGGCAGTCACGGTTCAGTGGGCAGCCTGGATTCCTGTCCAAGCAGAGGCTGAGCTGCTGGGAGCCACCAGCAAAGCCCACGCCCATCTCCAGTGGGAAGCCAGGCTGCAACCCTCAGAACACCAAGGCACAAAATAGCATGCTTGTCCCCGTTTCCTCATGTTATTTTGGCATACTTTAGGAAAAAACTCAACAGCACATAACTCATTAATTAGAACCTTTCAAAAGTGTTTTCCTTTCCCCCAAACTGCTAAAATTTTGCAGAGCTGCAGCCAAAGTTCTAATAAAACTATTTTTAGCTTTTGTCATGCAGAGAACATCATGAAGTAGGTCTCATCCTTCTATTAATGCAAATGTATTTAAGCAGTCAGTGCAGGAAACTTTAAAATATGCTAATCACTGTTTCTTTGGACTCCAGCCTCTGATGTCTCTGCTGATGTGCCCATATCCCAGTCAGGCTCTGTGAAGGGAACACCATCATTTCAAGTGTCAATAGGTATTCACAATTCACAGAGTGACAGCCACATGCATATTTTATTGCCACATTTATACATTTCACTAATTTCCACAGCCAACAGCCTTTTAATACAAACTGTTCTTATTTTCCGGTGTCTGAGCCGAATTGCCACAGTGTGTTAAAAATGGAAATGCTTTTGATAATCACATGCACTGGTTTTCTTTTTAAAGTGGTTCAGTGCTGATGAAGGGAGCAGATTGGAGTTCCCTGATAATCCACAAGGAAAACAAGGCACTGTCGGGCAGTAGCTCAGCCAGCTTCCCTCCAGTGCTCCTCCAGCCAAATCCCTGGGAGAGAAGCTAAAAACACCAGCACACACATCTCACATCTCTAAGTCACAGGCTGGCTCTGCCTGCTCATATCCTTGGCCTTGCTCCTTATTTTTAGCAGCAGAGAAAGCAATCAGGGAAAGCAATGCCTCCCTGGGGCTGGGCTGCTGCCCACGAGCTGCTCTGCAGCACCCAGGCCTCCTGGCCAGCACATCCCAGGTGTGCTCACACCGCTTCCTGGATCGTACCCAGTAAAGCCCTGAGGTGAAGTTACTGGGTCTCGTCAAATGCTTCTCATCTACTGGGGGTCCCATCAGGAACGAGGTATTTTCCTCAGCATGGGGCAACGATAAGGACAAAACACCCAAGAGAGATGTACATAGAGCTTCAGAGACTCCATTTAAATCAATTAAAAACAGAACTGGAATGCTTTTTCTGGAGAGTAGAATGACAACTGCTTCTCCAAATCACAGCTGCAACCTCCAAACTGTTTCAGCAGAGAAGCAGAAGTTTCTTTGCCTTTATTAACCTGGTCTTGTCTGACTCCCAGACTCGTTCTATCCTCAGCACAGTGCAAGGAACTTTCCCTGCATCAAGTTCCATTTCCTGGTACGCAGCAAATGCTGCAAGCAGCAAGGGAGTTGCTGAAGGACAATGCTGAGAACTACGGGACTTTCAACTTCCATGTCAGCTTAATTTACCGTAAGAATTAAAAATTCTGGGACAGGAGTTTGTAGCTATGTAGTTACTTTTGATCTAAACACAAGAGTTCTGCATGACTTACCTTGTCAGCTTTCAACTCTTCACAGAAGGACTTTTTCCTTTTTTTTTCAAACCAACATTTGTCAGTAAAGCACCTTTTGCATTTGGAATCTGTGCTGAGATCCCCAGACAGAGGTACAAATATAAAACATGCATGAGTGCTAAGCACAGGATGGGGCAGGAGTTTGTGAACCTCAGCACACACTAACACATCCTGCTCACACATCCCAGTTTCGCCGGTTATAGCTGATGAAAGGGGACAGCTCAGAAATTCACTTTTGTGTCTTTCTGACGTTCAATATGCTTTTCCCCTGTACACCCTTTATCTCTGATGTACATCACCGAGCCATGGGCTCATCATAGGCTCCCATATCCATGTTCAGAAAGGGATTTCATTTAAAATATCTTTCTCCCAGCCATGTTGGTTTTACAAAGTGCTGCACACTTTGGACAGCCTCTACATAAACTGCATTTTTGATCCAAGACTTCCGGTGTTTGCATCCACTGGAAAGCAGCTCCGGTAGCTTTGAGCAGTGTTCTTGCCACAGATCTGACCATTAGAACTTCTCCAGGAAGAGAAATATTTGTCCAAATAACTTCTCCAGAGAGAAATGTTTGTCCAAATAATGATCCCCTGCATTTATCTGCTGCAGAGATCAGTTTGATTATTCCCCCAGACAAGGCTGCTTCCTGCTTGCACCACTCCGACCACCACAGCCTTGCCGACATCAGTGGTGCTGCTGGGAACCAGAATTTGGCCCACGTGGGAAGAAATGAACACTAACAGCAGCAAAAAGCCTTGCAGGTGTTCAGAAGTGGAATGCAGACCCTTCTGGTTTCAGATCACCGATTTTAACAGCAGAGAGATTCACCCAGCCGTTTGTCAGAGCAGGGAACGCGGCCTTCAGCCACGCGGAGGCTGCTGAAAGCCCCTCAGAAATGCACTCAAGGACTCGCTCCCGTTCAAGGACGGGAAAACAACCAGAAGCTGAGGAATCAGTTGTCCCATAATATAAACCCCAAATTTCAAGCACAACATTAGTATTTGTTTCCTGAAAGCCTCAGCACACGCCTGAGAGCCCTGGAGCCGAGCATGAATCAATCAACAGGTGTCACAACTGTTGCCTCTGGAGAAAGCTTTGATGATCAGTACCATTTTCATCACCTGGGTTTGATGCAATCACTGTTTGAAGGTAAAATCTGAATTCTCATGCATCCCGTAAAAAGGAGTCCCCTAAATAATTTGTAATTAAATCTCACGCCAAAATAGAAACCCATCACATGGTAACACCTCCGAGTCCAGCAGCAACACCACTGGGCGTAAAGGTTTTTGTATGGGGTTTAAGATTCACGTTTTTCAGCATGATCTGAATGTTCTGCCTCCAGCCACTGCACTGGACAAGATGCCTTGTGAATGGGGCTACTACAAGATTCTGCAGTCTGGTTCATTAGGACAAAAGTTAATTAAATCACGTTCTCTCCTCAGATGTACTATTTCGTCTTAAAGATGATTAAACAAGAGACAAATGTAATTAGGACAGGAAAAAGTATAAGCCAAAAAATTAATCTTATCATGTGTTTCAGAAAAATGAGGTCATAAATCCCGCTGCCCTTTGTTTTTCTGTAACTGATAACAAACTGAGATCCCTCAGCTCTCCTGTCTGATACAAGCATTGCTCTTGATGAGGCAGTTCAGGGGGAAACTGGGGCTGTGACAGCAGACATTGCATTGAGGAGGCAGATCCTGCACACAGCTTGGCTTTTGCAGGCGGTGCCCTTCAAAGAGCAATCGACACAGCACTGGGTGCTGAGGTTTATGAAAATACAGACTACATCCAGAAACACACAATCAATGTTCGAAAAAATACAGAGAGACTGTCTCTTAAATAGAATCCCAATTCATGTTCACGTGCAGGAAGTAATTGTTTGAAGGGAGGCAGAACACTGGTTGCCGGCTGGTCAGATGCAAGAATGACAAATGGCAGAGCACAAAACACCGGGAAAACACCGGGAAAACACCAGGAAAATGTGCTGAGAGCGCTGCCTGCTCGTAAGAAAATCTGCATTCCGTTCCTGAGTCTATCTTCCACTTCCTTTAGATATCAATTAGCTCGTTTGGTCTGTTCCTCATCAAGGAATGGAAGTAAAAATGTGCCATGGCTCCTGGCAGTTTGGCTCAGAGTCACTGCTCACCTATTTCAGCTGTACTGAAGTGATTTTGGGATGTCTCACACCTGGAGCCACAAACCCCAAATCCTGGTTTGTAACCGGAGCATCTGCACAGTCTGGGTGTATCGTGTACAGCAAAGTTACCAGAAGGCCTCAGAGCTGAGTTTTGTAAAGCAGCAGGACCAACAAAGAAATCACAACTGCAGACCTGCGACACTTGGAAAACACAGAGCTCGTTCTATCCAGAGTCACAGGAAGGCGGGATTGCAGCGATCCCAGCCCACGCTGTGTCTGCCTCTGCCCCAGGCCTGGCTCTCTGCTGCCCTGGAACCCCTGGGGATGCCCCTCTCTCCCTGAGAGCAGGAGGATGCTCCTCTCTCCAGGAGGGCAGGAGGATGCTCCTCTCTCCAGGAGGGCAGGAGGATGCCCCTCTCTCCAGGAGGGCAGGAGGATGCCCCTCTCTCCAGGAGGGCAGGAGGATGCCCCTCTCTCCAGGAGGGCAGGAGGATGCCCCTCTCTCCAGGAGGGCAGGAGGATGCCCCTCTCTCCAGGAGGGCAGGAGGATGCCCCTCTCTCCAGGAGGGCAGGAGGATGCCCCTCTCTCCAGGAGGGCAGGAGGATGCCCCTCTCTCCAGGAGGGCAGGAGGATGCCCCTCTCTCCAGGAGGGCAGGAGGATGCCCCTCTCTCCAGGAGGGCAGGAGGATGCCCCTCTCTCCAGGAGGGCAGGAGGATGCCCCTCTCTCCAGGAGGGCAGGAGGATGCCCCTCTCTCCAGGAGGATGCCCCTCTCTCCAGACCCCATGGAGGTGTCACCCCACGGTCCCTGCTGACCCATCCTCACTCTGCCTCTGCTCTGCTCACCACCCAAAAACCAGTGCAATACGTGACTGAAAGTGTCTTTATTAAAAGGTCAGACTCGAGCCAACAATCTTTTAAACTGTGGCAGTAAGAATATTATGTTCCAGGGAAGAAAGGAAAAAGGTCAGCCTGCTTTCATGGCTACTAATTTAATCCAGTCTTATAATGGACATGTCTCATTGTTTGGGCCTTTAAATATCTTTCACTGCTTCTACTCATTCAGGAATGTAATGACCTACTTGAAATATGATTAGAAAAAAAGGCTTTTCAAAACCCCATTAAGATCTATTTTTGATGGAAGTTTCCTTCACAGCCTGCAGCCAAGAAAAGCTCTCATTATGCTGGCTCCGTATCAAGAAACTGAAAACAGAATCCTGCATTTGCACAGGTAACAGCTAATCTAGAGAACACCATTAGAAACAGAAAGCTCTGTAAGTCATTGCAATGAGAGAGAGAGAGAAGCTGATGATGGAATGGCAAAGCTCATTAGGACTTGGTGCCATCGCCCAGGCTTGCCTCAAGTTGGTTTTTTTGTAAAAGTGCAGGGTCTGGCTCTACAAACAACAACCCCCCTCCTCGGATGCCTCCGCTAAGGGAAACCTGACACAACATCAAAAGGTTGACTCCACGTTTTCACCAGAAACGCCTTTCACCACACCTCAGCATTCAGCTCACATCACAGCCATGCAGTTATTCTTTCCAGAAGCAGAGATGCGAAGAAGGCATTAACAGCCGTTCAAAATATCACATTTATGCACTTTTCTCTTGTCATGTTAAATGTAATTACTTCTGATGCAATCAAACTCATATCCTTCAAATGGATAAATCCAGCACCAAATTTAGAACCTCAAGCTCCAAAGATCAGGCTCTCAAAGCAAAGCTTTAAGCCTTTACTTTCACTTCAGTGGTACAAAGGAGAATGGTGAGAACATAAGGTTAAAAAATGGTATTTTTAAATGAATTTTCTTCAATTATTCCATTAGTTCCTGGTTACAAAGTGCTTTGAAGATCAAAGGTGATACAGGAACTGCATCTCATAACTCAGTCACCAAGAGATGGGCACCACCTGACCGACCAACCCTTCCAGAAGTTTCTTCTCTGAATTCAAAAGGTGCCTGAAAATCAGAACATGTGCAAACACAGAGAAATCCAAGCAGAAAGCCTCTGCTGATGTTCAGAATCAAGTGTCAGGATAGAGACACCGAAAGAGACTGGAATGTGCTGATTATAACCACTGAGCACAGGATCCTGCACTTCTCATTCACGCATCCGGAACTAAGCATTGGAATTATTATTTATGTCATATTTTTGGCTTTTGAACTCTCATTTCATGCGTAGACTACATCCCCAGTACGTGTGTGTTTGATATAAGAACGGCTATCGTTCTTCAAGAGTTTAAGGAATCATTCCAGAGGACATTATCTGAAGAGGTGGAGTTCAACCTCTCCTTTTCCTCCCAAACTCTCCCCCTCAGAAAGCCCCGAGCCCCTGAGGTTGTGTACATGGAAAAAAAAACTGCACAACCAACCAAAAGCAGCAGCATGGACTGCAGAACAAAACTTGTCTTCAAAAGCATCAGTTGCCATAAAACTGTGAAAATAAAGACAGGACTTACTAAAAACTGCCAGTGGTGATGCTTTTGATTTACGGTGGTGACATGAGACTTAGAAATCTGTGTCTCTTCTGTAAACCACGTCTGATCAAATATTTGCTGTGAAGTTGCGGGCTGCTGACGTGATGGATCATTTCCAAACTGTGCAGAATAAAAGAAAACGAGCCAGTGGCCAGCTGGTTACAGCTGCATCTGCAGGAGCTGAGCAGCACTTGCTCCTCCTACCACACTCTGTGTTTTCTTGGCGTGTTTTTCACTGCATGTGCCCCCAAAAGCTGCGTGGAAGTGATGGTTAATTATCCATTACACACAATGAAAGCCAATCTAAAGTAATAAATTCAGCCTTGCTGAATAAACATTTTTGTCAGCGCAGGCAACAAGACTGAAGTCCAACACAAAACTCCAAAATAAGATTTAAATGGTATCACCCCTGGTACCCTGAAAGAAATTAATTTCAGAGGGCAAGTGAGAAAATTCAGTTTCAATATCTTCTCTAAGAAATGTAGGGACACAGAATGAAGCAGAAAAAATCTGTCCAATATTTATCATTACAGCCTGCAAGTCTGCCAGGATATCTCTGTATGTTAACAATGAATTTCCAGCATTGGTTAATACAAAGCACCATTAGAAATCCGGCAATATTTTTGCTGTCTCACCCACTCAATTCAGTACTCCTTAGTTTAAGAGGGATCTTTGGATTTGATATTTAAAATCTTTCTGGATGGAGCCAGCGGAGACAACATTCTCAAATTGCTTTTCAAAGAAAGCTTGGGAACAGCCACCTGAAATACACTACATTTTCACACAAATACACTTTGAAGTCCACACATTTCTGAGAAAATTTGAAGGATTCTGAATTTGGGATAGCTCAAATCTACTTAATTCTCTGCTGAGCATTTTTGGCTCTGGGCAGCAATCGAGCACCTTTCACAGAATGACTCAACAGAGACCATGAATCACTGAGACGGACGCAGTCCACAGTCACTGGAACCGGTGAAAAAACTCCCACTGGTGTCTGGGTAGGATCCCCATTGGTTGCAGCTGAGCTCCACAACCCAAGAGAAAATCCAATAAAGCACTTCTTCCCTTGGGCAAAATTAGCTTCCCCTCCTTACACCAAGCCAATCCATTTTAGTGCCACCCACAGCAAGGCAGAATCACATCTATTTTAAGCTGCTTCTTCAAGAAACATAAAAACTGGTGAAAAAACTTAAAAAGAAAAAAGGATTTAAACAATAATGCAACTAACACAGCATCAGCACTGTGACAGTTTTGAATGAATCCAAGTTTGATGTAAATTCCAGCAGGAAATGCAATTAACTTGTCCTTGCTAGCCTCAGAAGAAGATCAGCGAATCGCTGATGATTCCGTGTGCAGACACTCGCGCACTTCATGGACACCAGGGAACGGCGGCCGGCTCCACAAGGCCAGATGCAGCTCTGGCAAAAACCAATCCTGTGATTTTTAAGACTTAATTCACAGGGCTACAGCTCAAAAGGTGGGATGAGCTGATGGAAGAGCAGCGTGCAAATGTGTGCAAGGAAGAAATTTCTACCGGCAGCGTTTGATTTGAGAACTTCCCAAGGGGGCACAACATGGAGCATCTGAGCAGTGCTTGGGAGGGGGAACCCACCCCTGGAGGAAACGCCCGTACAGAGCATCCCTTGCCTCAGGCATGCACTGGTGAGGCTGAGTATTCCACAGCAGAGTGTACTGATAACCAGACACAAGGGAGACAAGGGAAAAATAAGGGCTTTTTTTCCAAATTTCTCGCTTTTAAGAGCGGCGGAGACAACGTGTGATGGACTGCACACAGCCCCCATTCCCCACAGGCAGATAATTCAGAATTAAAGCTGAGCCTGGGGGAAGTGCTGTAAGTTTAGTTTTTATTTATCTGATTTGATTGGTAATAAATAATTCTCCCCAAGGGGAGCCTCTTTTGCTGCAGCAATAACTCCTGAGCGATCTCTCCCCGTCCTTGTCCTGACCCTCGAGCTCTCATTGTAACTTCTCTGCCCTGGGGAGGGGGAGCAGCTCTGGTGGGTGCCTGGCACCCAGCCAGGGTGGCCCCACCTCACAGACTCCGGGAGAACCCACAGGGAGCTCTGCCGTTCATTTCTGTGAGAATTTCTGCTGCATCCTCACTTTTCCACTGAGTCTCCCCAGCTCCAAACCATGTGCTCTATCGTCACATCCCTCCTTCTGCAAGATTCAGGTCAAAATAACTCAGTGCAAAGTTGTTAGAGCTACTGGAAGAGCGGTTTTAGAAACAAATTGTGTTGCAACCAGGGCTCTGAAGCAGAAAGGCACCTTTCCATAATATTTGATCCGGGATGCATTTCGCCAACTAGAAACAAAAAAAAATGGAGTAGAAAGATCTGCTGATGGAGCTCAGCAAATTAAACAATGATGAGCCCCCCACCTTTGCAGAGATGGCTTCATTTCAGTGACACTGAAGGGGTAGGAGAGAAATTCAGGAAGGCTCAGACCCAACCACACAGAGCAGCATCCTCAGGATCCAACCCGCTGCACCAGCAGGGAAATGCGCCCGTGACTCCCTGCCCGCAGGAACAACGCTTCCGTCTCATCCTCCGTGTCACTGTCAAAACCTATCGAGGTATCGCTCCCACCTCTCTTCAGCCAACAGCTCTGCCCCTCAGCAGCTGCACTGTCACATAAACATCCCTGTGCTCCCTCCTTATGCCAAAGAAAACTTCCCCACGGGCGTTTGCCAAAGATGTCCAAGTGTCCTCCTTAAAATCCTCCCTTGCCCTGGGACCTGGCAAAACGCAGGACTCTTCAGCCAGGGGCACAGCAAGGTCTGCCCACCCCGGCAGTGTTGTTACAGAACTTCCTCCCTTACTCTTTTCCTGTTTTATTAACCCTCAGTCGCATTTGCTAGGCTGCAAACCTCTCTGATCAGTCGCTCCTGTCCTGACACCAATGGAGCACACCACCCTCGGGAGCCTGAATTTGTGCTGAAGCCCATCATGGAACAGAAGAGGGGAGAAGATGATAAGCATGAATAAGTTCTTCCAAAGACTCATTTTTATCCTGAAATGGAATTCCAGAAATACCTTTGGATAGCGTCCCTCCACACACAGAATGGCAAGGCAGATGAATCGCATGCTATGTGCACAAGCGAAATACCAGAGGTTACAGTCTGACAGATTGCAGAGTTAATGATAGATACTTCCACCCATACCCCCACATTTCCATCTATTTTTAAATGCTTTTACTTACATAATGTTTGGCGTCTTCATCAGCACAAATCTAACTCTGATGGCAACATCAAGGCTGTGTTTGTAGGACACGGGAAATCACTCAGGAAAGGATGCATCCTCACAGCTCTGCTGGCCTTGGGCCTGGCAGCCCAGGATCTTTTACTTATTCATGAGTTTCCTGAGAAGAAGGAGTGGCTGCCCTGTGTCAGCTGGGCAGGATCGTAATTCAATCTTGCCTGGAACCCGGCTACCTGAACGACTGACGGGGGTGCAGGCTGACTGCTACAGAACTCTGTTGACAACGCCTTTTGCTGGGGAAGATGGATTTTGAGAAGTCACCTCATGCAGGACAAGTTAGCAAAGTCTGCCTTCGAGAGATGGGATTAGTTCTTAAAAACATAAACACGTGAAGTGAAGCACATCCACACCATGGACGTGTTTTGCTGCGAGGATGGCGTCAATGGGCAGTGGGATGCTTGATGGGCACGGGCCCTAAAAACACAAGTTCACAGCTCAGCTTGGTGCTCAAGCACAGGATTTGCAATCCAAGTGTTGTTCTGCAAAGAGTTATTGCCATTCTTGTGGAATTCCAGACTTCCCTTGGGGCTTTCCGAGTATAAAACACACAGAGTCCCCTGAAGTTTTACAAATTTACAGCTCTGGTATGTAACAGTATCTCCATAAATGCAGGTAAAAATCCTGTCCCAGCAATGTACTTACGGTAATATTAATGACAGAGCTTTCACTCAGGAAAGTTTCAGGTGACAGAAACAGCAAGAGGAGCTGTCCTTTTCCCAGAGATCACTGCTACATCGGACTCGAGTTAGGGAAGTTTGCTGCAGAACCGAGAGCGCCTTTCTAGGAAAATCCTGGCACGGGGTCGAGCGACAGCCCGGTGTTCCTGCTGGGAGCTGCTCCCAGCTCTGTGTGGAGATGAACTGCACAGCAAAGGCTCACCAAGGAACCAAAACACTCAGGGCTTACGTCACAAGGTCAAACGAGTTTGTTTTTAACATTCATTTCCACATCAGCTCCAGGACAATTAAGAAATAAATATTACAAAAAGTGGTTGCTGAGCTGGGTGTGCGCATTCTCACAGGGTCTTCGGGACCCTGGAGAACGGCTGCTTTAAAGTTTCATCCTCTAATGTGGGGCTTTGATATTTTGGTATCTTCACTCTAACTTAAAACCAAGACTTATCTCTGCCATAGGAAAGACGAGAAAAGGCGTTCCAGCTCTTTCTGTCCCGCTGGCACTGAGCCCTGCACTTTCTAACGTGATCCTGGGTGGATAAGCACTGCTCTGGCTCTCTGCTCACAACAGGAATCATCTCACAAGCAGTGACTCCTGTTTCCCTCCAGGCCCATGGGAAGGATCAATTTTTGAGGAGAGGCTTCACTTTGGTTCAAAAGAAGCGTGTGCCAGGCATGGCCTTGTACGTGATATTGCAGCTACAACACCAGGAAATTCCCTCTAAATGAACAGGGAACTGCTGAAGACCAATGGAAGAGACAACATGGAAACAGATCTTTATAAAAGTCGAATGAGGAGATGAAAATACATTTACTCTAATTAAATAAATCTGAATAGACTTTCTCCCTGAGTTTAGCTGACTGGTCACAGACACTTTCCTGACAATCATCTCAGGGATTTTGCCTTCTGCCATTCCCTGTTCTCTCATATATTAATTAAAATACCTTTCCTGGAACTGCTTTTACGGCTGAATTTCCTGCAAGTATTCCAGTGATCTTAACCAGTTTCATCTCCTTCCTCACCCCCTGCCTGTGCAAAAGCTTTTGTTTACACTTTCCACAATACAATCTAAAAGGGATTAAATACCTGTGGTTCATTACTGGCCACTCACTGAAAGCAGAAATGACCACGGGCAACAGTTCCGAAGCCGCGACCTTTTAGGGTGAGGGACCTTCAGAAAGGAGCCAGAGACAAAAGCAACGTGTGAGTCCCCAAATCTGTATTTGGATATTTAACGTGAGGCACTGCGCTATTCCACGTTACAGGGTACAAAGCACGGACACAGAAAGGTGCAGCACAAGGAGATTCCATCCTGGGCCATGGGAGAGCTCGCTTTACCAGTTCACAGATTTCTTTTTCAGGCTGAAATCAGCAAGACACAAATGTGACTGAAAGGCAGAGGTCTAACCCTGAGTACAGACGTTCTCAGGAGCATCTATAAAGTGAAACCTTCATTGAAGTTTCCTGAAAACTCTAAGTCACATTGGAGTCGGGGTGGTGTCATCTCCATGAAAGACAGTTTTCATGTGTTTTATGACAGCCTAACTTTTTCTGGTTGGGGAGCCATAAATACTTATCCAGCTTCTGAGGTGACACCAATGAGTTACAAACCCAAATGACTCCCGTATGCCTTCCTTGGTTGGGCTGTGAAACAGAGTTTTGGAAATTCATTTGAAAGATGTTGTCACTGTGCCGTATCTTTTATAATCTCTAACTATACAGCAGAAATAATTCAGCAATTGACATTGGTCCTAAATTGCAAATGATGAATGCGCTGTGATTGAAGAATCAGGAGCCAAGTTACACAAAGGACAATACCATTCAACATGGAAGGCAAAATGTCAACAATTACAAGTTACCACTCCACTGAAGCAATTCTCAACTGTTCAGCTTGTGATGTCAGATACTTCGATAAATCCTGCACAAAACACATTTCAATCATTCCTCTTAAATTGAAAGGATTATCCTGACCTACCTCAGCTTTTAACACATCTTTTTCCCTCTACCTCTATCAGAGTATAAATATTGAGTCTGAGTGAAACGATCAGCAATATTACCATGTACAACGGCTCTGCAGCTCTGCACTGCGTGGGCGTGTGCAGAGAAAGACATACTTAGTACAGATACTAACCGAGATGATAGATTTTATTTACTGTCTGTAATTAATTTATTACAATTTATTACTGTCCTGTGAAGTCTAAGTAGGGAAGGATAAGGTGAACCTCGGATTTGCACAGGAGCGCTGTGAAAATGCCTCTTAACTTTTGAGGTTAAAGATTCTGCAGAGATCAAACTCATGAGCTGCGCTGTGCTAATGCAGGACAACGTGGCGGAGTTTCAGCCCAGCGATGTGACACCGCGTGGTACCCACAGCACAGAGAAATATTGCACATCTCAGAGCCCACCCAGTTCCAGTGTCTGTCTGTCCACAGCAGATCACATACCGCCTCTGCTGAAAGATTAAACGCGATGAAATTGTACATCTGCCTGCAATCTGACCAACAAGGAAAACTGAAACCATTGTGGTGCTGAAATAACACAACTTTATGTGCAAAGATTAATGAGAACTTTATGACTATTAAAAAAAAAAAAAAAAGTGAGGTACTGCATCTTACCTAAAGGACAGACTCATCAGCACCTGCAGAACCCCACAGCAGCTCCTCCTGGATCTGTTACAAAAACTGATCCAAAAGCCACATCCCAGGGAAACAGAAAATGCCCTTTTTTATTTTATTTTTTCAGCACAAGTGGCTGCAGCTTCCAGGGATGGCTCCTCGTTTCCTGCCGTGCCCCTGGCCCGTGCCTGCCCTGGTGCAGTTGATCACCGATTCCTGGCACCAGCAATGGCTGGCACCAAGTCCTCACCAAACACTTGAAATGCAGCTGGAGGAGCCCTCTCCTGGTACCTTCCCATCAGGGAGGATGCACCGTGCAGGTTTTGCTTCAACACTTCAGTGTTGGGTCAAACATTCTCCTCAAGCCTGTCGGAGCTGAGAACACGGAAACCCTTTGATGATATTTGTCTTACAGTTGGAGAGCTTCTTGGTGCTTTAAACAAGCACCAGTTTGGTACCATGACATCACATTTCAAAGTCACAAAACAAATTAATTAGCAAGATCGTGCCACCTCCTCCTTAATCTCATTAGAAAAGACTA
Organism: Dasyornis broadbenti; assembly: GCA_013397935.1. Lineage (NCBI taxonomy): Eukaryota > Metazoa > Chordata > Aves > Passeriformes > Dasyornithidae > Dasyornis > Dasyornis broadbenti. The sequence goes on along the minus strand of VZRN01000988.1, from coordinate 494,563 downwards.
ATGGCTACAGAATCAATTCTTTCATACAGATTACTGCCTTAACGCCATTAGCCTTTACATCACACAGGCCCATTCTGAATTTTCAATTCCACTGTAATTTCCTCCACTAGTTTAATTACAACCCCTAATTAAGTCCCTTCTTTAGTCAACTTTATAGCTATGTCCATTCATTTACGGCTGCATATAAAATAAGAAACAAAGAGCAACTCACAAAACTACAGGGCCAGCACCAGAGCCTTGCCAGGATTTGGCTGGCCCTAACCTCTGCCACAGCAACTGCAAGCATTCCTTCCTTTTAAAGATCTATAACAAGCTCATGAGGAATACAAAGAAACCCCAATTTTTGGCTGAGGTTTACAAAACCATGATACAATTTTCATGTGCAGGCCCTGAAAATCCAATGGATCAGTGATTACATTTACACACTTCGTTGTTTAGTTTTCTGTCAATTCAGTTTTCAGGTGCTGCGTTTTTCAGAAGAGACAATTTCACTTCCAAAGCAATAATTGAGATTTTCCGGCTTCACACTTCACTGTTATCAGCAACAGTTTGTGCTTCTTTCCAAAGCGAAGCGCTTTGCCATGTGGGGAATGTCAGCCATGAAAATCGTTCTCTCTGGGCGAGTACCAGTGCAGTTGGTGGTTAAATGCTCATTTTATAAATATTCTAACACATGAGCATTCTCACAGGAAGAAATACTTGCTGGACCTGAAGAGAAGTGTGTCAGTCCAGAACTGCACAGTATCAACACCTAAATCATAATTAATAACCACAGAACATAATTAATTACTGCTTGGTGTTTTAATAGAAAAGAGCAATAATTCTTTTACAACAATGGTACTATTTCAAGAAAAAAATTAAAACATTCTCCATTAACCTGTGGAATCTTTCTCATTTGATCAGAGTTTTGCGATATTTCACAAGTATTTGGCACTTTTTAACTGGGCATAAGGGGAAGTTTCTGGTGTTCAGTGACCTGCAGTGAGTGAGGAGGTTGGAATGACCAGGAATAGCCTCTGTCCTTCTGGTATCTTTAATTAGCTCTACCCATTTATTTTTTCCCCTCTCTCAAGCTGATAAAAAGCTGATTTATGTCCCTTCCACACTGCAGTGTCCGAGACAGCACAGCCATGCCCTCCTGACCACCAGACCCCAGTCTGGGAGCCGTTTTTGCCATTTCCTTCCACCTCCCATCACACACACCGAGTCCCTGCTGTAAAGCTGCCTCCTGTGCCTCCAGACCTCTGGGATTGTCAGAACTTGCTGCAGCCCCTCACCAGACTCCTTGATCCGGGCACGACCCTTGCACCCCAAACCCAGGATGGGCCCTTTCCCAGGGCGCACTCAGCAGCTCTTGCTGCTGCACTCCTGGCTTGTAAAACACTTCTGGGTTTTCTGATGTTCTAAGCACGAACTGATTTCTCAGGGAGGCTGTGAAACACCAAATACTCCTGCGCCAAGCACTGTGAAACACCAAATAAATCTGGAGTAAAGAATTTCTGTGATGGTCCAGACACATTTCTACTTTTGCTTTGTTTGCTGACTTTCTTTTTCACAATGGTAAAAAAATTTCTTGTCATTTCTTAATAAAGATCCCAAGTGGGTTTTTTTTTCAATTCTATCTTTAACTGATAAAATTATCTGGTGACTTTTTTCTTTCGGATCCATTAGAATAAATGTACCAAAAGGAAATCAGCAACAAAAATGAGAAAAGCCAACACCCTCTCTGTATGCAAATTTCTTCCCTTAAATACAAAAAAGGAGACCATGGGAATCCTATTTCACTGAGCAAATTAACAAAAGGTCAGAAAGCTTGATCTTTGTCACCGGTGTACTCTGTCTGAAAGCTGAACTGCCATTTAAATATTTATAAGGGAGAGCTGTAATTGCAGGTTGAGAGCCGTGAGAGAGCTCTGTATGCACAAAGAGGAAACTGAAAATATTCCAGCCATGGGAGATCTCCCACCAAAGGAAAATCTGTGTGAAGGAAAGGAGCACTAACCTGGAATTTCAGTGACTTCTGAATCCAGACACATAAGAAAGTGTCCTAAAGCCTTTTATTTTGGGTGGCTGTTATGGGACACAGACTCAGCAAAGAAATTCAGCCTTTACCAGCCACTGAAAATTGATGAAAAAGGTGGTTCCAAATGACGACAGCACCACAAGCAGTAGATGGAACCATGTTTCATTTCTATCAATGGCTTTTTTATGAAATAAAAAAAAAAAAGGAGGAGAAGCAGCTGCGCTCATGTCAAAGCAGAGAGAGCAAACAAAAATGTTCCAGACCCTGCTGCAGCTACGAACGGGGCTCGCTGCTAGAGCAGAGCCTTCTCCCAGCACATCCAGGGTTCTTGCTGCACAATCGTCCTGCCTGCCTGACTTTGGTGTCTTCAGTTAAAGTTATACCTGTCCCTCTAGTTCCACAGCCAGTTTATTGACATTTCTTTGCAAGTTATTCCATGTGGCACCACAGGAACAACAGGGAAGCTCAGGGATCTCCCAGCCAAACGCCAGAAAATACAAATGTTCCACTCTGCATCCTTTCCCTGTGCTCCCCTCAAGCCCAAGTGTGCTTCACACACACACACCAGAGAATCTTTCCATTTAGAAAATTCCCTTCCAGTCCCATGAAGCCCCAGCCCAGAATTTTCCAAACAAGAGGCTCTGCAAAGCCCAGCAGCCAAAGGGCAGCACAGCAGATGCTGGCACAGGTGAGATCATACTGTGAGACAAAGATGCTCAAAGATCTACCTTGCAATAAACTGGATGCTTGAAAGGGAAGTAACTGCAAGATAAATAAAATCTTAACTCTCAAAAATGCACGCAGCAGTGAGCTTGATAGGAATTCCTCTTAACCATCTGAGGAGAATGGTATTTACTTATTTATTTAGCTTTCCAAAAAGGATAACTGTCTGCAGCATCCCTACCTAATTATCTCCACCATACTGGAAGTTTTGAAACCAAGCTGTCACTGAAAAAACATAAAGTGGGCTCCAAAAGAAAGCATCACAACTTCTGTCAACTAATTTTTGGAAGCATTTAACAAAACCGGCTCATTGGTTAGACAAGGCACCATCCCAAAATATTCCACTGATGACACCTGCTGGAGTTGCACAGTGTTTTCTCTCATCTTTCTGAACGCACTGCAGACTGCAGGCAACCAGGGGATCAAACTTTAGGACAGCGGGTCATGTGAGGCCCTCCGCTGCGCGCTGAACTCAGTATGAAATCTTTAATTCCATTTTGCACCCGTGGCGTTTCAAAGGAGAATGTTTGTGAGCTGTAGAACTCAAACAGGCAAGTGTCACTTTGTGGGACCGTGGCCAAAAAGAGAACACAAATCATAGAATGTGGTCAGGAAGATGCAGGGAAGCATTACCAAGTAAAGCCCTTGATGCAGAGCGAACAATCTTAAATGTAAGATCCACGAGCAAGGTCATCAAAAAGTGGCAAGACCTCACATTTCATTAATATTTGGAACGTCAGCCAGGACAAAAAATGGAGGTAAGTGTTTATTAATGAGTTCACATCTGTTCACGGAGGCATTTTTTTGGTTTTTTGTTCGTTTTGTGAGAAGACTGCGTAAGAAAAGCACTGCTGTGCAAAGTTCCTCAGCACCTTCTGTTCCGAGTCTCCTCAGCAGCAAATTGTTGAAGAGCAAACACAACTCTTCGTCTGCCTCGCTCTTACTTTAGACTGTTGATCACAGACTGAACTGAGTGCACTTTGACTCTGAATTAATTTTATATTTTTTAAATTCTGTTCTATCATGTTCCCTATATTCCAGCACCCATCATTACCAGTTGTGCCATTTGTTAGCTTTGAGCCTCGGGCTTACCTGAACACCCATGGCTCTATTCAGTGTTTTGTAGCCTATTCAGTGTTTCTGCTTCCAGTCTGGGGGTCGGGAGGCATGAAAGTATTTTGGATTGCCCTGCCAGCATTCCTGGCTGGAACACCCATTCGAAGCATGTCCGTGCAAAGACACATCAATGTCACAAAACACATCCCAAAACTGGTACTTCAGACTCCCACAAGTTCTACCACCCTGAAGGAAACCCTCCCGCCTCAGGAAGAGCGCCACGAGAGAAACGAGCGGTGCATTGCCACTGCCCCGTCCTGGGTGCGCTGCGCTGGCACAGACATCGCTGCTGCTGCTGCTGCTGCTGCTGCCCTGGGCTCCGGGGCTGCCAAGCACAGCTCTGCATTTGCACTTTCAAGGCAGTGTTCTTGAACGCTGTGTCTGTGCCTGCCATGCGATAAAGACACGCAGGACAGCAACAGCCACAGAAGAGCTGAATAACAAGTGGTGGCAAAAAAGAAACCTGGACCTTCCAAGAAGATGACAACTTGAAAACCCTGTTGACTTCAGCTAAAAAAATCCCCCTTCTTCCATCTGAAACGGAGCTCTGGTGACAAAGATCCCTAGCTTGAAGTGTAAACACACATTTTCTGGCCTGGCTGTGGCAAGGTTGTTACCTTTAATAAATCTTGCTTCCTCCACGAGTTTGGGCTGCCAATGAAAACTGCTCTGGTGGCTGTCAACTCCTTCACAGGATCAAGAATAAATGAGTAAGATGTGTTTGTCACCAGACAAAAAAATCCTTCTATCTCTGTTCAAATATCCTTCCAATATTAGCCAGACTGAACAACTCCCACCATGAGAGCGAAGAGGAAACGCTGCTGAAAATGCTAAGTTTAGTTTGTGGTTAATTACACAGATCTAGCTTTGGGTGAATGGTGATCTTGATTGTGAATGGGAAGATTGTTGATTCGATTTTTTAATAAATAAATTTAAAAATTAGAGCTCACTTGTCACTTGCAGCTCAAAGTAAGAAAGAACAATAGGCAGCACTGGAGGCTATCCAGGCATGCAATCCCAGCCCTGGAACAGAAACATCCACAGTCTACATCACCAGAATGATAAAAGGAATGCAGACAGCTGACAAGAGAAAAACCCCGATAAGCAGTAAAATGCTCACACCAACCAACGGGAAAGAACCGCAGGAAAACTATTATTTACTTTGATTTGATAAGTGAACTACGTGGCAAAGTGAACTACTTCCTTCCAAATGAAGAAATACAAATCAGCTGAGGTTTGAGCTGTTCTTTTTTTCTTTTTTTTTCTTTTAATTTGAACAATAAAATCTTCAGCAACTATATTAAACTATAAACCATTAAACTACTTTTCCAGAGCTTTCCACGCTTTTTTCCATCAATGATCACCGTGGCTCTGTGCTCCCTCTTTTCGAAGTTACATTCTGTAACTTCCTTAGCACACAAACCCTTCCTCCATCAAACTGGAGCTCTTCACAAAATCTAGCGCTGGCAGGAGCTCCACTGAGCAAACTCCTATTTGCAAGAGCCTCTTATCACTTCTCATATCCTGGCCTTGATTTTCCTCTTTCATGCACTCAACATCACATTGGTTTGCCCTTCCAGTTTAAACATTTCTCAATCACTCTGATTTTCATAATGGCTCTCGCTTTAGCTGACACCAATTCTCCACAGCACTGCAGTCTTGAGGGCTCCCATATTTTTAGCTACTGTGCCAAATTGCTCTGAATGTAATTAGTTAAACACCTAGCTGCAGACATCTACCCTGAATTCAAAGTGAGAGTCTGCTGTCAAAGTTCTGGTGATCAATTCCAAGCAAGTTTGGTACCTTCTGGGCAGGAAGCTCTGATGCAGATGACTCATGGTGCTGTGTTACATCTAAAAACCAGTTCTGGCTGCACGTCTCAAAAAGCAGAGCATCACAGAACATGGCCATAAATCCTGTGGCAAGAACAAGAAATCTGATTCTTGGGAAAAACACAGATCTGGCTATCTAGATGAAATACTTGCTTTATTTATTACTTTTCAACACCCTGATACAAAAAATTCCAAGTATAAACTAAGATAAGGAAGCAAGTGACACCTCTACACTACTGAGTATTCCTTTCATAAAGTGTAAGCATCAAATAATCTACCTAATCTACAAATTAGAAAGAGGTTACCGCGCACAAGGCTGATGATCTCTTCATTTCACTCATGCTGCGAGTATGGACACCCTTCGTGTACTGGGAAACCGGTGCGGGAAATCCCTCCTGGGCTAAATGTGGCAGAACCATTCTCCACAGACGGGAGGGAAGCTTTGCACTCACTGTCAACCCAAACCTGCACAAACCAGGACTAAGGAAAAAAGGCTTCATGAGCACCAGGTACCCATCAATGCCGAATCTTGTACAATATTCATTTGAACAGGAAAATTCACAACATCTCATGTATTTACATACACTTGGCATTCAGGTTTCATGAAAGTACAGAGGATTGCACGGTCCACATGGCAGGAGATGAACAAAGCTGTCACAGCTCCATCCCCACGCAGCAAAGCCTTTACGCCTCAATTTTTAGCAACGTGGATGAACAAGCCCATGCAGGAAGAGCACACCGGCAAATACAATCCCTATCTTTTCCATGGGGCTGTTGATTTTTGTTTAAATGAATTATGCATTAGCCAGACCAATTTTTGTTTCATTTCACACATGTAACTAATATATTTCTTACTGGCATTATCCCTGAGTGATATTACCACAAGTCTAAGGAGAATCAGGCCTTTAAGCCCTAAGTATTATCAACATAAAATGTAAATCCTTTAAAAAGGATTTGAAGTGGCTTTTTATGAGAAAATGACAGTCAGGAAAACGTCTAACTGCCTCTAACTGACATAAACAACAGGACAAGAGCTGAAGACTCATCTCTGTGAAGAAACCTGAAACCCAAAGTGAAGCCAGAGGGCATCTGGGGAGAGCTGGTATCTCTCAATAGCCAAACCATCCCACTCTGACATCCCCACTTTGGCACGAGCAACAGCATCCTTTTGGCAAAACCCGAATCTCCCCTCACTGGACAACCAGCATCTTGCACCTGCATTGCACAGTCCCCGATTCCTGTCTCCTCTCCAAGGTGCAGCACTTCCAACAACTCCCGTGGCCAACAGCAGCGCTGCCTCTCATTCCCTACTCGGCCCCATCAGGGCTCTGCTGATAATTATAAATGATGTCATGACCAAGTTTAAATGTACCTGCCAAACCAGAAATTGAACCTGCAGAGAGAAAGCATTTTTTTTTTCCAGTGCAAGCCTTTGACATAAGCCCTGCTGGATCTGTGCCTACGCAGGCAGCCAAGAACATTAGCAAACAGAGCAGTCCTACAGCACAGCCACCTGAGCACTGCAGGCCTTCCCCTGCCTTCCAAAAACACTGCAGCCCACAGCTTTACTCCACAGGTGAATCATCTGTCATCCTGGCCAGGCACTAATGGGCTCATCAAAAGAGATTTTCAGCCTGTGGCGTAGCGAATCAGAGAGAGACGTGTCCACAGGGCACGCGACTCTTCAGGTCCAAGCCACCCCAGAGGAGAAAAAACACAACTCTTCCTTCAGACAGGAAGGATTTGGGATCACCCATATGGAAATTACAGGTGATGCATCAACACTTATTAGCATCGAACGTTTTTCAAAATGTACTCCAGTTACTGGGATTAAAGACATTTATTATTAAAAATGAATCACATTTATTATACAAAACCAAAAATAGAAATCTTTGTGGGATTATTTTATTTATCATTAGAGGTATATAAACACCCACACTCGAGAGAGCTGTCCAGGCCCTCTTACAGTCACTGAAGAAGTGGGCAGTGTAAGATGTCATTTACCTCCACTCTAAGGCAGCTACTAAACCCAGAAAGCTTTCCTTCTCCATCTGATTTTCATAACTTACTCCTGCCTGAGCATTAGTCACTCCTCATGGTCTCTCTGTGATGCTGCTAAACCTGGCCCTTTCCGGCCACACTTTCAGCAAAGTTACCTTGACTTCCCACTTGCTTTTCTTCTGAGTCATTTAAAGCTCACCCGAACCCCACACCCATCTGCGCTTACGCCTTCATTCCACGAGGAACCGAGCCCGAGCGAACGTGAGTGAACTGCTGCCACTTGCCCTTCTCCAGGGGCCTCTCTGAATAAAAGCAAGTTAAATAACTCTATCGTCACAGGTCCAGAATTAAGCCCAGGAAGTGAGAATCAATTTACTTTGACTTTCCTATTAAGTTATATGAAGATTAGTTAAAGGATTTTCTTTTTCTCCAGCCTCCATCTGCACCCTGAATAAGCAAAAGGACAGAATTGATGATATGCAAGTCACATCTATTTTCCTCTTTGATCCAGTTAATGAAATTGAGATTCATTGCAATTTCCTGCTTTCCATCGTTTAAGGAACGTGGTTACTTTGAAGATTCCTTCAAGCTTACCGTAGTTTTCCTTGCAACTAAGTTCTATTTCTCCTGGATATCTTATTTCTTTATCACTGTCAATACAAGTTGTTAATATAAATCTGTCTAAAGCATTCTAGAGTGACTGAGCTCCACAAACTTAAATTCCAACTTGAATTCATACAAAAACTTCCAGAAAATGTTTTTCGCTTTTTTACTCTCTCCCTCACACAAGAATCATGTATTTCTAACTGCTGGTGCAAGTACTGGAGGAGCATTTAAACGATGACTTCAAAAATGCTAAAATGGATGAGAAAGTGTCTTCATCAAGTGAATGGCTCAGTTGGTAGCTCAGAACTGAAGTGGCTCAGGACAATTCCCTTTCTCTACAGAACATGGGATCCACAATCACGCCCTGACTGTGGACACTTGTAAAGAAAAAATGCTTCTCCTCTCGAAGAGTGGAGAAGAGTGCAAACAGGAGAGGCCACAGCCCCAGGCTGCTGCTGCCTGATGTACAATCTGTGCAATTCCTGGGCTAAAAGCCTGCCCAGGCAGCCCCTTCCCATTTTTGCCCTTGGACCCTGCCCTGCTCCATGGTGCCATCCTGAGGGCAGGAACAAGCAGGTGGTGCTGGAGAGGCGGCTCTGGAGATGCCACCAGCGAGACACAGCCCAGGCGGCCACGCTGCAGAGAGCAGAGCGGCCACGGCGGAGGGAAAGGAATGCGGCTGAGTGAGCCTGGCAAAGTCTCAGTGCCACTGGGGCAGGTGTGGGAGCTCTGCAGAGGGCGCGTGAAGCCCTGCTTGGCCACAGCTCTGCTGAGCTAGCGCTGTCCCCAGGAGCTGCTGCCACCCCTGTGCTGCCACCGGCCCCGGGGAAGGAGAACAGGGGCCCCAGAGGGGCTGGCGGGTCACAGGCTGTACACAACCGCCCTGGAGGCCTTTTCCAGCCCCAGTGATTCTCTGATTCCAGGCCTCTGTGAACCAGAGTCCCATCTTCACACTGACCTTCCGCCTCTTACCTTCCACTGAGCAAACCAGTGCACGTTCTGGTTAAATTCTGCAGGAAAGCCATTAGCACAAATATTGGAATACATCATTCCAATTAAAAAGAAACGGAAAAAACCCGCACGCCACCACACCTCCTGAAAGTCTTTACCTTGCATATTCTGCTGGCAAGCTTAGATAAGCACACTAGAGGGAAACTAGGAAAGCTCCAGACGGGAAAGGTTAATATTGCTGTGCTATGGCTTGGTTTTGCACAGTGATTAGGCTCGCTGCCAGCCTGATTCCTTCAATGTTTTAACTATCTGCAGCTGAGTGATTACATTAATAAACTTCCAGCGCAGACAGCATGCTAAATTCCAGCCACTGTTCATGTAGGAAGAGAATGGATGTCTTTAAATACACTGTCTCGTCTCTCTTCTGAATTCTAGGAAAAAAAAAGGCAAACCCTGGCCTGATTTTCCCAGAAAGAACCCTTCCTTAGAAACCTCCAGCAACCTCTTGATTCTCAGCAGGATTTTTAGGACCAGGAGGATTCCCTCTCAGCTGAAGAAGGACTTTTTTCTTTATTTTTGAGCTTATAGCAGCAGATCTAACGTTCCCCTCCATCCCCCATCACAGGTCTGCATAGCCCAGATCCCAGTCATAACATCCCCAGAAATTACAGTTTGAAGACCTTAAGGTCAAAAGCATTCACCTGTACTATTCAGGCTAGGAGAATAAATCATCAGCAATGATTTAAAATCAGAGAGGAATTTAGCTCATCACAGGTGAGACCAGAAATCTTCAGGTCAAGTCCAACATAAACACAACCCTGAGCGCTCAGGCTGGGCTGCACAAAATCCCGAGTCTGTCTTACAAACAAATTTTCCAGTAAGGATGGAGAGTGAGGGACTCCTGTTCTGTGACAAACAAAGAAGAGTATCTTCACTTTGGACGACAGGAAGATGTTTGCTGGCAGCACAGCGGGAGGGTTTAAGCGAGGCACTGCGAGCCACGTTGTTTCATCAACAGCTCTGAGCCAACACCGGTGAATGCCTCTTCCAGCAACTGGAACAGATGCACTTCGCTTTTCCGCAACAGGAACGGCTCCCTGCTGGCCTGAAATCCTGCCTTGTGCTCCACGGCACCCAGAAAGGAGATAAAAGGAGGATCTGCAAAGCGAGCCAGCCGTCCCTTCCCACAGGGACCCACAACGCCCGTTCCAGCACTCAATAAAAGTATTCGTGTCTTTTTCACAAAATGTTGTTTCATCACTTCACTCTCCAGTATTTCATCACTTCACTCTCCAACTGCTGGAATTTTTTTTCATTTATTTTAAATTTATGCAGCAGGAAATGACTGAAAATGTTTCATATACATTGTACAGAGACCTACACATCTACTGGTGAGTTTACTCAGTGGAGCAGAGCTACGGTGTGGGCAGAACATCCAGTTTTGATTCCCAGCTCTGTCACTGACTCACTGCAGAAGTTTGGTGAAATCATGTGCCCTTGTGAACAAAACGGGGATAATAATCATTCTTACCTAAGGGACGTGCAGTGAGACTTTGTTAATTAATGTCTGTAGGGACTTTGAAATCCCAAGATGAAAGACAAAGTGCATCGTATGAACCCATGAAACATAAAATAATGCACCTATGGAATAATGCAGTTAACACTTCTTTAAAGCAGTTAACACTTCTTAACCATTAATCCTGTGCTTGTGAAAGGCAAACTGCTGCCACTCCATTCCAAACAGACTCGCACACAGAGAGCCAGGAGCAAATCAAGGCTAAGGACTCCGTGCCTCCAAAGCCTCCCTCAGCTCTCACTGAGCAGCCATGGCCTGGAGACAAACGCGCAGGTTGTGTACAGAAACCACTCTGTGACCAAGAAAACAAACAACCCTGTTTTCTGCGCGCCTGATCATCTGCAACCTGATCTTCAGGGGGGCTCCAGCAGAAACTGCTCTGCAACCCTTGGAGAGACTGAGAAACAGGCAGGGCAGTGGGAACCCACGATCACCAGGCCAGGCAACAAACATAAATCTAAAGGAATACAAAATAATGGCAAAATGTAGATCATCTTCAACAGGGTGAGGTTACCCTAAGTGAAGCCATTTATTAGCATGACTTTCTCTTCCATCTTTATGCAGAAAAGTTGAGTCTGCTACGAACATTCTACCTGAAGCACATGAACGATGGACTGAGCAGGAATTCTTGAGACAGAACAAGTAATAACCCGATGGGAATAACAATTTGAAATAAAATTCTGCTTTTCCTAGGAACACCTTTGGGAAAAACCTAAAAATGAATAGCAGAACTATTCACAAATGTTATGGCAGTGAGAGATTAGGAGAAACCTTGGGCTTCCAGAGCAGACATACCTTTTAGGTAGGAACTCTGCACTGAAAAATATTCAGTCACCTACACTGAGAAAAGTACCAGAGGCAGCACGTAAGGACTGCCAAAGGAAACGCGGGGTTTTGCACAAATACCATTCATGTAGCACTTGGAAGAAAGGGTTCATTGAGAATTACTGAATTCAGAGAGAGAACAAGTCCAGGAAGCACTTAGAGCAGGTAAACTCTAAAGCTGGGTTAAATCTTAGCCAGGTGGATGCTGTGGAAGAGCGACACCAAAGAGGAGCAGCTTTATGGCACTTCCAAACACTTCCATCGCCTTGGCAATATCGTGGTGTTTGAATTGGAGCACTCAGCACTAAATCTGTGCTAGAGTCAGAATTAGGGATGAAATCAGACCCACCTTGTCATTTTGTCACTATCAGACAACAAAGAATAAGCTCTTTTAGTGTTTCATAACACAAGCTCCCCACCTCGCTGGTTTATTCATATGGCCCTTTCTTCTGGCCTGTTCCAGCTCCAGCTCACGCTTCCTCAATGTAAATCCTACACTGACACAAAAAGGCAAAGCTTTAGGATGTGTTTTAGCTATTTCACACTCTGTGTAAATGGCTTTAATTATTCATGATGGAAATAATGTGGCTTGTTTCTCACACTTCTCTCCTGCCCTTTCAAATGTGTCTGGTAATTTTGGGAGACGTGAAACACAGAGCAGGATATTGTGATATTTCCCCTGAAGTATTTACTTGATGTTTCTATTATTCACGTGATAGCTGTCTATTATCAATCCAATAATGATGGATAGGGATAGTTAAATGCTCCTGTGGGACTTCACAGGCCTTCATCCCCAAAGCAGGTTTGATGGAACTACGAAAATCCAAATGTATTTTTCCCCACGTGCACTGATACTGGATTGCAACAGAAGGATTCATGCACAAGAGATTTCCCACTTATCTGAGTAAGATATATTGCACCAACCCATTATGAAAGAAATCCATTTCAGCCCTGAGGTTATTGCAATAAATTAGAAATTCTGGTAATAGGAATGGCATTTAAAAGCACTGCAGCTCACAGGCATGCGTTATTCTTCCTAGTTAATGCCAGCAATTATACTTTTAATGAATGTTGCAGAGAGTAAAACCAAAATAAATAGTGCTACGTGGCTCAAATCTGCGTTTTCCTAACAGCCGTGACTGCTATGAGAATTCTGTTCTCTTGGCAATTGTACACACGACAAACAAAATATCATTTTTACCCTCAAGGCAGATTTGGTGTCAAGGACAGTCTCTTTTTGCTTACTCGTAAACTTTAGTTTGGAAGGGGAGTAGTCCACAAATGACAAGCTTGTGAAAAGCTAAATTGTGAGACATTACTGAGGACAAAGCCAGCACCAAAGACGAGGAGGTAGGGAGGATACTGTCCCTCACCAGTATTGAACAAGGAGCATTTCTGAATTCAGTATTACATCAACCAGCCCTCTCATATACAAAGTGATTATAAAAGGCAAGTCTAGACAGACAACAGCAGAATCCCTTTATACATATGGAAAATAAATGGATGTGACCCTTTAATTCTTCATTTTCCACTCCACCTTCTCCCTGTGTATTTGTTGAACCTCTCCACTTCTTCCTTCCTGCCTGGGAAATCCTACAGGATCTGATCTAACTTCTGCAAGGAACTGGCACACAGAGCTGAAGAGGCAAACCAGGCTGGGTAAAACCCCAAAAAGAACAGCAGTGCAAGGGAATGCTTTGCTCCAGACACCCTTCCTGATGTACAAAAGCCCTTCTTTCAAACCACAATTTCCAATTCACTACAGCCAGTTCCATCCACACATCACCATGCATAACCCAGCAGCATCAGGGAAAATTTCCTGTTACTTAGTTACAGGAAATCAGAGCTGAGAAAACATCCTTCTCTAGCAGCATGGGCTCTTACACGCTATCAAATAAAATGGCATTTAAAAAAATCAATGACGTGGTTTGACTAAATGTTCTGGTCATTTTTTATGTAACAGACTAAATTTTAGTTACACAAACCACAACACGGCAGGAGAGGGGGAAGACAACACATCTGAGAGGGGCGAAGAAGTGGGGCACGGAGGAAGGGGAAGGCAGCTTTTCCTTTGTGCTCCCTCACTCTGTGCTCCATCCCCCTGCTGTGGCCGGCTGGGCTTTTGGACGGCAGCTGCTGGAGAAGTGGCCAGCGATGCTCAGGGCCTGGCCAGCAGCTCTCCCGCACACCGGGGCAAGGGCAGCCCCAGCTGCTCAGGGTCACTCTCCGTGTGCCACACTTGCTGCAGCAGCACTGACACTTACATTTAATGAAACGAGGGTGTTTATTCATTTACAGGACACAAATATTATGCTTTCAGCACTGTTTACTGCTTTCTGCTCGGAGCAATTTTCCCACAAAGAATCAATGAAACCACCTGAGCCCCAGAGACTCAAGAGTGTCACACCAGTGGTGTCAGCAGTTCAATGGCCTCGTGCACTGCTTGGTTCCCTGAGCTCTCACCATCACAGACAGCTTGTCTTCCTGCCCTGTTTTGTTTTCTAAACTGCTCTGTCTTATTTTAAGACAAGAAAATATTGTGTATTTAAAAAACTTATATCATTAGGTTATAAAAAGATCAGGAGATTGAAGCTTTATACACTTTGTTTCCTTTTAACAGTATTTACAGAAAGTAAACAGAAATTTTTTAAAAAAGAAGTCAGGTTGCCTGCTGAGCATAAGGTTTAGGGTTTATGAGAATTAGTAACTATCAACATCAAAGGTGGCAAAACTGTCATTTGACTGGAACAGCTGGGATCAATATCTACAAAGAAGTCACTGAGCAGGGCTGCTGTACTCTGGCTACGTCAGAAACTTTGCCTTTTGGAACTACAAGGGAAAGCCGTACCCTCCCGTCGCTGTAGGAATTCAGCCAAAGCTCATTGGAGCCATCAGGGCTGGGACAGTTGCTGTGACACGAAGGATCAGCTCCTCCTTCCAGTCCCCCTCCCCTTACCAGCACTGCCTGTACAGGATGTGACTCTAAATTTTATAAAATCCAAGCTGGCATTTCTGCCCTGGTGGGAATCCTCAAGAACAGGCCAGAGGGCACAGGCAGATCAGGTGAGACACACATGGATCCCTGCTGAGAGCACAAGAAAAGATCTGCTGCTGCCAGTCATTCAGAAGCTTCATTCCTTCATTGGTTTGGGTCACCCACTGCTTGCACCCTGAAACAATTCAGGATGCAGCCTGCCCCGGTGACAGCGCTCTTGTCACTCCCTGAGCGTGCCCACACGGACTGGAAGAGGTCCATACCCTGAGGAGCTCATCCCTGCACATTCCTGACAGCAACAACTGCCTTCATGACAGGTTTCCTTTTAAACACCAAACATCAGCTGTACCCCTGCCCTAGAGAAAACCCCATAAAACTGCTTTACAGCTCCTCCTTTGTTCTGATTCTAATTCATCCAGGAGCCACCAACCACGGTAACACAGCAGCACTAACTGAACTTAATCTTCAAATAAACCACAGTTACTAAAATCACAGGGTAAATCTATGGTAAAGAGATTTCTAGATCTATAGATTTATATAGCAGATTTAAGACTGTTGAGCACTGACTGTTCCAGTATCCCCAGCAGGTGAACAGAGAGCCCTCAGAATGCACAGACTGACTGCAGCCACCCTGATTTATGATAGTAATCATTTTTTAAAAGATTAATACATTTGCAAACTCATTACTATGAGCAGCACATAGTCAGTTAATTTTAAATGAAACAAAAAAAAAGGTCTGCTCTTAGAAGATCGATACTTCCCCCTCCTCCTTCCTTATGCAACATTTAATTAAGAGAAGCAATACCATGGATAAATGTCAGAGCAGGTCCTGCAAACAACATCCATGGATTTCCACTGCCCCTGCTGAATGATCTTGGGCAAATAAACCTGAAGCACATTGAAAATGTCTCACCTGCAAAACGGACAGAATGATATCAACCACCATTCTTAAGCACTCAGTAAAGAGCTCTTGCTGGAAAGTGCTCCTGCAGACTGAGGGCCACTCTAGACAAAGTGCAGGTTCATGCAATTATAGATTTCAGTACGAGATTATAAACTTCCAAGTCTGACATACTTTTAAAAACCCCAACACCCAAAATTTCATCCAGTTCTTCCTCATTTCTAACTACAACTTTCACTGCAAGACCACAGAAGCTCACTGCCGCTGAGCCTTGCCAGCAGACAAAGAAACTGAGGCAGAACGATCTGCGCTGCTTCATCAGAGAACACGCACCAGAGCCACTACAGGACTCAGCCTCCAAGGCCGTATCCTGGCCAGGAAACCAAAAGCAGATTTATTTCCTTCAGGGCCCAGAGCTGCTCCATCCCCAGTGGAGTGCTTCGGCTGCACTGGACAGTGTATGAATATGGTTCAGGCAACAAAAATGTGGAACTGTGTGTGCAGCGAGATCAAAAGTCTGTTCTGGTCTGGAGAAAGGAGGAAGAGCTGTTATTCCATGAGTGGACACACTGCTGTCGTTTACAAAAGTGCTCCTTTAGCAAACCAGAACCTAATGAATCACCAAGCACTAAAAATTGATCATCCCTACACAGCATTTCTTCAAACTCCTGTCCTGTATTGATTCATGTTTTCATTTTGCATAATGCACCAGAGCCCAATTAAGATCCGTAGGAGGTGAAGGGGTTGGGGGCACAAAGTGAGAGGTTTTCAGTGTTTGTTGTGTACTCTGGTCACTTCAAAACTGGGATGAGCAAAGCTATGAGGAAAGCAGACGGGATCCTAGCAGCCTGCATTTAATATTCATTTGATCATTACCTGGCAAGCCAGAGTGTTTAAATCTAAGCCCTCCCCTGCTCTGCCCTGCAGGAAAGGCACACAGCGCCGACTGCAAAGCATCTCAGGCAAGGAAGACAATTGACCTGACAACCGAGGGCACAAATCTTGTGCCAGAACAAACCATCCACAAGATTTCTACAGTCATTGTACATAAAAAACCCGATCAGACTGTTGGCTTCAGACAGAGCCTTATGTCAGGCCCAGTATGACACAAGCACATTTTCCCAAACTACTTAAAGGTTATGTAATAGAGATCTGCAGAGCATTAGCAGTCACATGACACGTCCCACTAAGATTTCAAACTGCCACCTACAAAATTTAATTAGCAAGTGGTAAACAAGAGAGAAAGGAAGAAATACACTCCTGGAACCGGCAGAGAATATTCTTAAGGTTATGTGCAGGATTGGGGGTGGGAAGTGGGGAGGACAGAAAGTCAGACTTGGCAGAAGGGTAAAGCTGTGAGTGTCAGCGGAGGGAAGTGCAGCGAGCAGGGGGCAGACTGAAGCCTGTAGTGCTGGTTATGGGGAACACTGTGAGCTTCACCCAGCTCAATCCTCGGCACCATCAACTCCATCCACCTTCCGCGTTCAGCAGCAGCACAGTCCCAGGGATGCTGCGCTGTCCCCGGCTGGGAACTGGCACAGATCTGTGAAAGTCCTTGCTGATTAATACCAGAGAGCATTCCTAAGGGACACGGACGGTGCATTTACTAAAGAGGCACTCTCCACACCAGTGAAAGGCACCATCATATTCCAGACAGGAGTAACAAACAGCATTTTTTCAGCTGTGTAAGAAGGACGCACAGAAATAATCAGCAGGAGCTGAAAAGGTAAAGTCCCAGAATAAATCCCCTATTCTGGAGGCATCTACTTTTGATTTAGGCTTTTTCTAAACCAACCCTAAACAAGTTAACCTGCCTTAAGAAAGGCTTATTTTCCTTTCAAAGTTAGTAAGAGGGGGTGTTATTGTAATTTTTTGTGTCTCACATCCAGTGTAAAAACTTAATGAGGCTGTCTATAAAAATGATTTATGCTCCTCAGTGAAAGAAAATAAATCAGTCTAGTCCTAGGGGAGGTGGAGCATGAAAGGAAAGGGGTGCATGTGAAGGCTGCCCACCACCTCACCGTGTTCACATCAAGCCTTGAGGAGCAGGAGCTTGCTGGAGGACGATCTCTAAAGGAAAAATGGAAGATGGTTTCAAATTGTCATTAGAGGAGAGCAGGGAAGAGAACGTGAGCCATACTGCTGTGTTCTCTTGGCTGCTCACAGCAACACCCTGCCCTGCTGCTGCTGGCGGATCAGCACTGGGCACAGAATACTGACTGTTCTAGAAACCAACCCTGTTTGTAACAGAAAATAGAAAACTTTATGAAAATTATAAAAACAAAAAAAAACCAAACCAAAAATCAATCCTACAGTGCCACTTCCTGTGTCTTGACACCTGCACTGTGTTTCTACCAAGCCACTGCCACCAGCAGGGAAGCAAGGCTCTTCAAAGTGAACATACCCGAGAGCACAACAGAGTTCAGCTAATCAAATGTTATTCCAAAAACCTCCGAATAAATTCAGATTCTTCTGATACTCAGCAATATTCTTCTACAGAGCAACAACACACAATGCAGATTGTCAAGTGATTTATAAGTAGCATCTAGAAGCCTCTGTTGGGATTCAGCATCCTGATGGAGAAAACAGTATTTGGTCTGAAAATCTCATTTCCTAAGCAGATAAAATAAATAGAATGTAGTGGAAAGAGTTCATTATTATTCCCATTTACAGAAGGAGAACAGAGCCCAAGAGATACAAAATGCTTTGCTCAGGGCCATTCACGGAATCTGTGGCAGAGCTGGAAGTCACACTCTGATTTCCTCATCAAGCACCACGCCACGAGCAGCAGCCAAAATGCTGAGCCATGAGCCCTTCAGCCGCTCCAATTTCCTCACCAAAATCCCACCCGCAGGTGGCTTCACAATCAGCATTTCCCGAGGGAACGCTGAGCAGGGTGGTTACAGCCAGCACAGAAACCCTCAGCGCCCACGCTCAAACGCCAGCACCACCCGAGCTGCGCTCCAGGGCCGTGGCAGCGCTGCCCCTGCCCCAGAGCCACTGGGAGCAGAGCCTGACCACGGCCTCGTCTCCACCAGGCCACGGGCACTGCTTCCCTGACACGCTGCTTCGAAGAAGCTGCATTTTTCCAGCACTGTGGCTACACTCCAGTTCTATTTTTAATTATGATATTGGTCTATATTTTACAATTCTAACAGCAAATGCTGTTGTAGCAGAGAAAATGCCACTGTCAGCAGCACTCCATGACAATTCTCATCTGTGGGGGACAGGCAGCTTACAAAGAACATCAGCAGTCAGAGAGTTAATCGCCAGTGGCACCAGGTGTTTTCCAGAAAATCTTGAATAGATTTCAGTTCCTCGGTCCCATGCACAGAGAGGCTTTCCAAACGACAGAGAGGAATTGTTACCTGTACAGCTTCCCATTCTATCAGAATAGGATATGCAGGTTAGTGCTCTGAGGGCTGGGAAACAAAGGATTTACACGAAATTCCAGTTTAGTCAGAACCTTTTGCTGAATAATAATCCAAAAATAAGTCCCAGGAAAAAAGTCGTGACTAGCAGATATTTCAGCTAGCGTGACATATTTTGTAGCAGTGATGAGGGCCTGAAACAATTTCAGTGAAATGACAAACAGCCTTGACTCTCAAACCATGCTTCATTCTACATAAATATTGAAAGGACAGGACAGTGATGCATGACCAGCTGCTTTCTCATTAATAAAGAATAAAGTCAGCGTGATTTTGGATATTTAATTTTGGTAGGTGGTGGGGCATCTGACACACAAAAAGGAAAACCCCCAATACCAGAGGATACCAATAGTCCAGTGACCACAGGCATCTTATTTCTCTTGTGGCAACCCAGAAAGGCTCAGACTTTTGTAATGAGCTCCTGCCAGCAAGGACGCTGTTGTGCTGATGCCTTTATTCAATGCTCAGCATCACACACCTGTCTAAACTACAGTGGTTGCACACGTGAGTGTGTGCACATCTGACATATCCAAACCAGAGATGAATTCAAGCTTTAATACGTGGAGAAGTACTTACCCAGCTTGCATGACTGGCCAGATCTATAGAGAGATGCTTCCGATTTCTGAGCTCCTAACTGCCAGTTAACTGAACCAGCATTTATCAGCTCCTCAGACCATTTTCATGCAGAAATCTGTGGCACTGCCCTGCCCATGTTTTGTTCCGTCTCGCTTTTCCTCCGCCTAAAACCCACGTGCTGTTTCAGAGCTGTAACCTGGTTATAATTCTAGACATTTCAACACAGACCTGCCCGTCTCAAAAAGGTGCAGGTGCACACAAACACGTAAAGGGCGATGCAATAGGAGTGCCCCTGCCCAGAGCCTCCAGCTCGCGGCGAGGCTGTATTTCAGCAGGCTGGAGCTCACTCAGGTACGGAACACAGGAGAATCAGGGTTGCTCTCTGGTCTGCAGACAGCACCACCACTTCACCGATTTCATTTCGAGCAGATCTTTTATCTTTTCCCTCTGCTAAACACAACACAGTCTGCACAAAACCACCGACCAAGACCATCGCATCAAACAGGAATAACAAAAAGGCACCTAAGAAAGACCCAACCTTCTTGATGGTACTGGAAGTAGCACCTGTGTATTTCAAAGGATGGCTACAGTGGTGAGTCCTGGCTGACATCTGTAATATTTGATCTCAACTACCTTCTTCGTTTGACAGCTGGGCAGACTTGAAAGCCCTCCTCTAATAAAAACGATGAAAAAAGCCAAAATACAAAGTGACTACAACAACTTTGGTATCAGTTCCCACATACTGCTGGTTTTTATCATATTGACTTTAAGGGGATGCTGTAACTTCCCCTCTACTGCCTGGTCTGTGTTTTAGTAGCTCATGCTGTTTCCTCAAGGCAGCTCCTCTGTCTTGCTAAGCAATAGTCCTTATTTTTATTTTGATGATGACAATCAGAGTATTCCTTCCCTGTCCCAGCACACTTGGTGCAGTTCTTGAGGTTACAACCAGTGACTCTGAATTTCGATCTTTCTTCAATATACATCCAGTCCCTTAAGAAGCAGCTTCTGTATTTACCAGATGCAGTGTCAAGACTCATTAATAAATTATTCTGCTGAGTTAATTTATAGATAAATCCTGCATCACTACCTGCGCTGGACAAAACAGCCCAGTCGGTGTTTTACCACTAAAATAACAGACAGCAGTAGTTTAAAACAGAAAAACCAAAGCTTTGATGTGCACTCAGATTTCCCTCAGTTGCAATTGCACTAAGACCATGTACAGCTGTAATGTCGACCATCACATCACTCTGGGAAAGACACACCTCCCTGCCCACCGCTATGAGCCATTGCCAGTTTTGAAAAGAGGTTGATAAAAACCCTGCAGTATCCCCTAAAATACCGAGCACAGCAGACTGGTTCACACTCACTGCCTGGTATTTATAGGAATATGCAATAAGAAAATGTTATTATTCTGCCATATACGCTCGTACGCAGAACAGACACCCCCCAAACGCTGCTGTGTGGTGTCCATATGTACACGTATCTGTCTATACCCATCTGCAAACCGCTCCCTTCTAGGAAAAAAAAGGACGAGGTATTGACTCGCAGTCGGTCTAATTTAGCATCGGATGCCAGACAAACGGCACGTATTGCCACGGCCCGTGTCTCTGAGGCAGAGCAGTGTCAGTGATGACTTTGCCATGACACGACAATTCCCATTGCACGGCAGACCCGTTCCGAGGAGCTGCACCATGCTGGGGCTGGGGGGGCAGGGGAGAGGCACCAGCCACGATCATCGCTAACTTTGCCCACAGACACCGACACGAATGGAAACACAGCCCTTCCGCCCTGTCAGTGTGGCATTTCTTGTATTGGAAACCCTAAAAGTGACTGGAAAATGACATCAGATTAAACATCAGTCGGAGGGAGGATGGAATAATCTAGCAAGAGTTTAATCCCTTTACCTAGTGCTCGGGCACGATGCACATTTTATTATTCAAAGCAGCACCTAGAAGGAAAGATTCGGTGAAGGGCATCACCAAATTGCTGCAGAATACTAAAGTTTGCTTGCCTCCGACAGAGTTACGGATGCATCGCCGCCCGCTGAAAAGGGGCTTCTCCCCCCGCACACGCATCTCCATCCCTGCCACCCTCCCTCGGCCCGCACAGCATTTACCAGCAATGGCAATTTGCAGCGAGGGTGGGATCTCCGCGTACCTGGGGCTCAGGCGCTGCCGAGGGCGAGCAGGATCATGCCGAGGAGCTGCGCTGCGCTGCGCTGCGGCGGTGCCAGCTCAGAGCGCGGCCGGGAGCGGCGGCAGCACCGGCGCTCGCTGCCTCTGATTCATGGGCTGGCTGCGGGGAAGGCTGGGGCCCGGCGAGCGAGCATCATCGCCGTGCAGCGCCTGCCCGAGCCTATGAGGCGCAGAGCTCGCTCGCAGCCGCCCCAAGATGGCTTTCCCCGCCGCTCCGTGCCCGTCTCACATGGCCCTGGCCCCGGCAGCGCGGGCGCGGAGCCGCCGCCGGGCTCGGGGATGCGCCGCGCCGGAGGGGGCACGGCGGAGGCGGCTCGGCGAGGTTTTATTTTACCTCCGAGTAATGCTATCACAGGATCTTCTCAGTAGGTCATCTGTGGCCTGCTGGCACGAACCAATGAACTGTAAATGTGAGCGGCAATTTTTTTTTTCCGCTGCCCGGCCTGCCCAATGGAAGGCTCAGAAGCTCCAGTGCAGAAGGGAATTAAGGCAGATTACCTGGAGCATCCCAACCATTCTGCCGCGCCTCTGCCCAGGGAAACTGGGCGCCATGCGTTCACACAAAACTTCTAAGATGCAACAACATCTCCCCGGCAGGTAGATGGAGACGCTCTAAGGGGATACAGCGAAAGATTTAGAATAAATCCATTTTTAGAAACCTGGCTTCAACCGTCTTCTCATCTTTTTTTTGCTCCTGGTTTCTCCTCAGCAGAGGTGATCCAAGTGACAGAATCTGATCGCTTTGGGAGTGCATTCACTACAACACCACTGAACTCTCCAGGCTGATGAAGGTTAAATCATCAAGAAAACATCTGAATTATGTTGCGTGGAACTTCAGTATTTCCCTTTTAGTATTTAACAGAGGAAGGCAATACTGCACTCTCAAAGCACTATTTTATCGAATTCTGTAAAGTATCCAGAGAAATACATCCCTCAATTCAATAAGGCCTTTCCTACCGTTCCTTTTCAGATACCAGCCTTCCTCCCATAGTTTTACCCGCAAGCATAACAAGGAAGAGGAGGAGAATTTTCGGAAAAGTTTGACATTAACAAAAGAAGGCAGATTTCCCCTCAAGCCCAATAGTTCTTTCTGAAGTCGGAGGGCATGGGGAGTGCCCTGCTCTCCAGGAACTGCCAGCATCTGATGCTTCTCTGGAAGGAATTAAGGGCCGTGGAAGAGGGATTTGTCAGATGATCTCATTCTCTTTCTCTCCCATGAAACATGGTGGTTACTAAACTGCTAAGGAGTCATTCCAGAAGGACATTGTCTGTATTTCTGGATCAGCAATTCCCAGCCACCTGAGCACCGAACTCAGAGCGTGACCCCCGAAGCTTTTAGCAGCTCTGAGAACCAGCACTCCCACTTGGAGGAGACATTTCAGAGGTTTGGGGTGAACCGCTGGACACAGCGTGATCTGCGCAGCAGCTGGCTGCTGCTGACAACCCTGTCCCGCACTGTGTGAATGAAACAGCTCGAGATCATAACCCCGGGTATGAGACACTGCAGGAGAAAGAGATGAGGAGGAGCTTATGGACAATCTGTGCTTCCTTCCCTGAAGGTCTGCATCGGCACGTTCTGGAAAGACCGGAATTCTCTGAATGAGAAGGCCAAAATCTAAGAAGAAGGTGCCCAAGGCCACTCTGTTGTGCAAATCTCAGCCCCAAATGACCTTCCCTGAGATCGCTCATGACTGTAGTGGGAGCAACAAAACTCTGGCATTTTCTGAGGGAAAAGCTGTTCCCACCCAGGCTCATATGCCCATTCCCAGATTAGATTATGGCTCTGATCACCAGGCAAGTGCACTCTTACTTTTATAACCCCTTTGTAGCACAAATGGCTTTCTCTTTTTTTAAAGTCTAATTTTGGCAATTTAGATTTTCTCCCTCAGTTGAGCTACAGGCAAGCTTCAAACTCAAATGTTCCTTCTGACTGTATCAGCACTTAGCACACTGCTTCAGCACCAGCCACAGATCCTAGAATATTCCAGGTGGCCCATTTTGGAGATCTGTCTTGTCTAGGCTGGAGCCTGCATGAACACGACTGTTCCCTTACGTGCATTTGTACATAAAACAAAAATTTGCTAGGCCAACTTGATACTTGAAAATCTGTCAGCTCACTGCGGAATGGTGTCATTAATGTGTTACACCGAGCCAAACCAGCTCCCCTCATTGCTCTTCATGGGAGGGTGTAAAACGTGGATCTGTATGTGGGGCTGTGTGGGTACGCACGGGTATAAAACACGCAAATTACCATGAACTTTCTGGAAGCCTTGTTTTAAAAAAGTATGGAAAGCGATATGAATAAATTTGATTAAGTCACTCTGAAAGTAAAATAGCAACCAGTTTTTAAAACTGCCAGTACAGACTCACTGCTATGAGGGTTTTAAAACATATTCTATATCTCAAGAACATGTTTAGCAAGTTGAGTCATAAAAATTTGACATATGCAACTTGTTATGCCACAGCAGACGAGAACTGACATTTTACTGGAACTGTAAGATGTTAGGACTTTATTATCATAAACATTTTATTATTAATTTGGTCGTTTATCTGTCCAAATATCCACATTACATATAGAGCTTGCTAATAATTTTTCTGGCTGCAGTTACGCTGTTGATGGGCTATGGCCCATCTAGGAACACACAGAACAGCTTAGCTGAGAGAAGAAAGGGAATTACAGCTCTGTGTGCCAGGCCCTGGAATCCCCCGGGACAACAATCCCACAGGAATGAGCCTCCCTTCTGGTGGGCATGCTTTAGAGAAAGAGATAGAACAGGAGACATCTTTCTGTACGTGGTAGGATCTGTGGAATCCCATTTTAACTGTGCAGCTTTTCACAGGCTACAATAATTTCATGTTCTTTCCAGCCTTCCCGAATTACATGAAACAATTATTTAAAATATGTCCTAGGATGAATGAGCTTTCCTCTTGCACCCTTGGTACGAAAAGCCAATCTCAGGCTGTTGTTTCAATAAACCAAAACAGTGATAAACCCTCCCCTTCCTTTTTGAACAAAAAAATCATGAAGGAGCTCACCTTCCCTGCTGCCAGGACACACGCAGGGCCTGCCGTGGAGACGAAGGACAGCTGTCTCTGGAGCCACAGCAGCTCCTTCTGCGACTGTTTCAGCAACTCCTCTGGGTCTCCCGGCTTCTGCCCCGTCAGCCCTTCCTGCAGCACAGGAAATTCTCCATTTCTCTCTTCTCAAATACACGGCAACAGCAGCTGCTGATCTGTGAGAGCTGAATCTCTGACCAAACACGAGCATTGCCGCAGCAACGGAGCGGTGTTTGTGCGTGGCCTTTCTTGTGTTTAACCCAAGAACCCTCTGCTCCCTGGGAGTCAATGTCAGTTCACACCCCAGCAGCAGAGCACCCCAGCACCTCCTGCTCAGGGAGCTGCCTCTGGCTGATAATCAAGCCAGGGTTGGTAGGAAATTCCCGGCTTTGGGAAGTTACTCCTCTGGCGTGGTTTGGTGCTGCACAAGGGGCTCAGAGGTGCCGCTGGTGGGGCACACAATCAACACAAGACAATGCCAAGAAGATTTTGATGCTGGTGTAGCAAATACAAAGGATAGGAATGGCACTGAGAGTTCCAAAGTGCAAGTTTATATCCTCAGAGAAAGCCTTGACTTGGCCCTAGACCAGAAGAATTGCGAATTCAGAGCCAAACCCTCCTCTACACAGGAGAGCTTATTGATACTAAATATGAGAAATGGACAGATAAATATTTTGGGTTTAACACATCTGTCAATAAACTATTTCCAGTATAACTTTACCAACACAGCTCAATATGGAGAGCAGAACTGGATTTTTACCTACCCTCAGGCATCCCAGCTGATTTTGGAGCTCTTCACACTCCCCTCGCAGCAGTTGGATCTCCAGATCTTTTATACTTTTGGATTGTTTGCTGATATTTTGCGGATGTTGAGACTTAACATTGCCAAAGCGCATTTTCTGCTTTAGAGGCAGCGTTCTGGTGATTGTTTTTGTGATGACAGCAGCGTTATTGGATGACAATGTCAATGAAGTTGAAGGGCTGACAGCCTGGTAAAGAGAAAATACATTTTTCATGTCATTCTTGCTAAAGCTTTGTCTGAGAGAAAGAATATAATTCAAACCCTTTCAAAAATAAGTGCTTTATTTGAAAATTTTCTTCCTCAGACATTTCATTTGAGCTGTAAGTGAGCAAGAGACAATCTTGCTTGGTCAATCACCAGTAAAGAGATAGGGATAACACAAGGAAATGAAAAGCAGACAATTTATTTTCCTTTTTTCCCCCCCTCAGTGGATCCCAGCCAGCCACCATCAGTGACTACAGAGACACCGCTGCATTTACCACTTGATGGCAACATCGCGCTGCCGCTCTGCCGCTGCTCCTGTGCTTGCCCAGCTCCGCATCCCACAGCTCATTTGGAAATTCTCCTTGCGGCTCAGCCTGCGCCTCTCCGGGAAGCTCGGAGCTGCTGCATTCCCAAAGGAATTGTGCTGGACAGTGCAAGCCCTGCTGGGAGCAGCTGCTGAGCTCCAAAGCCGCTGGGTGAGAGCCGAGGGGGAAGCTGAGGTTCGTGCTGAGCTCTGCCGTTCTCAGCAGAGGGCAGCGCTCAGGCCATCAGGCGGGACAAGCGTTTGCCGTTTGCCATCGTGGGCAGATGGATCCACTTGGGGGCAATCAGTTTATTGCCAATTGAAATGGGCTTGGGTAGTGAGAAACACAGGCAAAAATCAAAGCAACGGCTTCTCCCTGCCCCTTTCCCAGGCTGGGCTTCACAGCTCCATTCCCTGCTCTCCCTTCCCCTCCGGACGCGATCCCTGGCTCAGCTGCCGGGGGTGGCTGCTCCCCGCTCTCACCCGGGGCTCCCCGGGCCGTCTCTCCCCGTTTCCCCTCGCTCTGTGCCTGCTTTGCCCCCTCTGAGGTGCCCTTTCCCGGGGGCTGGGCTGTGCCTGCCCTGGGATCAGCTGGGGCCAGCCCCAGCTCTGGGCACCGCATCCATCCCCTCCTGCACTTGGAATCTGCTCCGAGGATAACTGACCCAGCCGGCCTGCCCTCGGCTGGATGAGCTCCAGCCCCAGCGCAGGGAGGGGCTCCTGGTGTGCCCAGGGCGCAGCTGAGCGATCGGGGCCAACTCACACGGACTTTGCATGGCCAAAGCGAACAGGGCTCCACGTCTGGAATGATGGAAACCGCTGCCCCGAAGTGGAGCACGGGCAGATCCTCACAAACTGACCCTGAGGCGCATCAGGTGTCGCTCCCCAGCACGCGGTTCCCGTGCTCTGCATCCATTGATTTTGTGAATGAAAAGAATCACAAAACCAGAACCAGCCTGAGGTGTGTTATAGCTGCTAAATCTGCACATGAATATTTAACAGCTGAGGTTCTTCTATTAAGCATTAAACTGTTGAGTAAACGATGCAGTAAAAAGAGTTGCCAAGCACTTAAGTGTTTATTGATTTTTTTTTAAGTGTTTTTTGGTGTTTGTATCTCCTGAAGGGAGAAGCCTTGAAAGCTGTGGAGAGCGGACCTATTAGTGAACAGAAAAAATGAATTAGGGGAAACATCAGGTAAAGCTGGCTGTCACCGAGGCACCCCAATGTCACCGGAAAAGCAGTTTCACCGTACAGGGCTGTGCCTCCCTCTCGAGGGCATCCCCAGGGTATCCTCACTGCTTCCTTCTTCCACGCCAGCCTCAGACTCAATGTTTATGGAAAGATGCTGATCCTCCTCCTACAGAAGCCACACGTGCAAACAAACAGGCAGCAATCATCACAAAAGGCATTTCACACCAGCGTGTAATGTTTTTACTGGAGGATCACTTCAAATTGACCAATATTTAAAATCAGGTATCTTACAATAAGAGCGGGAAATAACTCCAGTTAGAAGAGTGAAAAAGAAGAGTCACAACGGGATAGTTCTGTAAGTGGTTAGCATTCACAGCATAACTCCTAAAACTGCACAGAGTTAGGGAATTTGTGCTGGACCATGAAACGGAACAAACAGATCAAGGAAGCCAGACCCGAGATCCATCTCCGTGTGCCCTGTGCTGGGCAGGCTGCACCCCTGACAGTCACTGCTTCTGGATCGTGTCAGTGCCGTGACAGAGCCTCAGCAGCTGCCAGGAAAGGTTTCAGAGCGTGTAACACTCACCTTGCTCTTCTTCGCCTTTACTGAGCAACCCTTCTCCTGGCCTCTGCCCTCAGGTCTGCTGCGTGGACACTTCTCCGATGTTTGTTCTGCTTTCTTGTTGCCCTCTCTGGACTGTGGAACAAAATTGATCAACAGCTTATCAAAATACTTTAGAGTAGATCTGAAATGGCTGAGTGATGCTGTAGGTCTGAAATCAATTTGTTCTCGCACGGTAAAGCCCAGTTTTCCCAGCAGAGCCCAGGAGAGCTCATGGCCCGGGTGAGATGTGGCTTCCAGGCAGGACAGGGCATCCCTGCTCCCCCTCCTGATATTTTAGCACTGATTCCTTTTGAAGATCTCAAGCTATTGCTGAATCACGTGTCAGTTTTAGAGTGCCACAATCCGTGTAAGCCAGTCGTGTCTCCCAGAACTTACAAACCCAAATGAACATCACAAAGCAGGAGCGGAACCGGCCTCACCCCATCGCTCCGCTCAGGGCAGCTCCGCCCTCCTTCCTTGGGGAAGGCTGGTGCCTCTTTCCTCCGCTCATGGATGCTGAGCAGGAAACTCCGTGATGGAATCCCCCGTGCCCCTCGCTCCGTGCTGCCTGCAAGCGCTGGCCAGGCAGCTGCTTTTGCACTTTACGTAACATTTAATCTTGTATAACCAAGACCGCTCCCAGAGGGTAAACAAAGTGACTGAGATCTCCTTTTCCAAACACCTCTACCCTCAGTTTCATCTTTTCTCTGCTGATGGTGAGTCAGGCTGTCTCTATTTGGCCAGCATGACTTGGCATTTAGTCCCATTTGAGGTGTGCATTTCGTGTTTGAGGACAGTTGAACCCCACCATAGCAAACAAGGAGGTCTTTTTGGAAAAGAAGTTTGGAGTCCGTTCTTGTTTCTGGTCAGATCTCAAAATGGCCTAATTACTGACCATTTACAGCAATTCAGTTCAGCTTTTATTTTTCGCTCTACATTACTGCACTGACTGTGGGTATCAGTATGTGAGAGCAGAACTTTTAAGGTTATACCAGATGTTATAACAGTTACAGTTCCCCTTTAATCACAGAAACGATATTTTAATGCAATCAAAATAATGTCACATTTACTTGTCTGGTATAAATGGCAGGGAATTCAGCAAGGGCACTTATTTATATCTGTGTGGGATGAAAAGATTGCTCAATGGAAACCCAAGAAAAGCATCCTGCCTTCAAGTCTCTGAGTCACTGCTCAGCACGTGCTTGCCTTAGCAATGAACCAGCTTTGACGAGGGAAAACACAGAAAGCAAATATGTAATGTAAACCCAGCTCTTGTGGATGGATATGTGAATCCAGCTGGGATGCAGGGAATCCGAGATTTTGCCTTTATTTTCTTCAAACTCGCCTGAAGTTTATGGTACTTTCTGTTATTTTAAGGATTAAAACATAGATATATCAGCTGTGGTTTAAAATACGTGTCAGCGCTTGCTGGATTTTATTGTCCTGTGAATTTATGCTTTCTTTCTAAGACTGATTTGTTCCATGGTTTTACTTGCCTCACATTGGAAGGAAAACCATGCCCAAAAATACATTAGGGGGAAGTGTCTAAATGGGAATTCTGACAAAAGTCTTATAAATAGTTTCAAAGTCAGGAGAGCACAAGCGTGCCCAGCTGCCAGGCCTGGCCCTGAGCTCTGCCCCAGCCTGGCCCGGCAGGCACAGAGGGTGACCCTGCGGGCAGGATCAGATCTTCAGGCACAGGGCAAGAGTCCTGTAACCCAAAATTCACCTCCTGGACTCCTCCACAGGCTGGCAGCTCTCCAGCGCCACGGCAGAAATGCCATTCTCACAATATTTTGCCAAGCACTTTGAAAACCCACTTGGGAACTTGCTGTGGTTCTTACAATGGCTCTGAACCTAATTTTAGGTGAACTTTTTTTTAAAATGCTCTCATCAGTGACTATTGAGGAGCTGTGGAAATACGTGGTGAGAAATAGCTCTGTGGTGTAGGAGTAGACTAAATGTAGCCTTCTACACATGCAAATTAATTTATTTAAAAATAAATGTAGCACTTGGTAGGCAGCTCAGGAGGTGGGGACCTTTTTTAAATGCGGGGAACATGAAAAGGAGCTGTAGCTATTTTTACCAATGAATGTTTAGAACGTTTGCACTGGGACAGGAGCATCAGTTCACCACAAGTGGCGATATCAGATGTGGGGAATAGAGACAGACCAGGCAGGCCTGGTGGGAAATCCAGGAGAGGGGCACACACAGAACCGGGATCCTCACTGTGAGTTGCCTGGTGTGGGGATAAACATCCTCCCTCCACTCCTGGTTTCCAAAAGCTGCATCTGCAACTCAGTTCAACAGGACACCTAAACTGACCTGTTCTCAGGAGTTCCACGAGCTCTAGAGCAGCTTTCCCTCGATGAGTTAATTGGCTTTGTGATCACAGCCACTGCAGACCCAGAACACTCCAGCTCTGCAGCCGGAGCAACCACGGAAAGGTCGCGAGTTCAGAGCTCACAAGTGGCTGCGTTCTGATTGTGCTCCTTGGCCGTTCCTTCTGTTTTAAAAAGCATCTCCGCTTTTTCAGCTCTCTACCAAGCAGTAGGGCTTGGGGGCTTTAATTCATTGTTTTGCATACTGGAGCCATACCCTGCCCTGTAAAACGTTTTATTAACAGGGCTCTCTATGGTTCCTCTGTGCAGTGCGATTTACAAAAACGCCTATTTAAATAGTTGCCCGTAACCCCACCCCTCCAAAAGTAAAGCCCAGGTAAATTTTCAGACAAATTCTGCTGTGCCCTGGATTGGAAATGGTTATTCACCACTTTGTCTTCCTCTTGTTCTTTAGTCAAGGGCTTATGCACGTTTGAAAGCGATTGATTTGCCTTGGGGGAATCCAGCACAGAACAGCCGTGATCCACACAGGGACCGATGGCCGCCCTCTGCAATAGGGGAGAAGTGGCTTTGGAGCATTTGAACCCTCGAGAGAGGCTCAGTTGGCTTGTGGGACTCGTGACTTTTAGTAAAGTCAGCCAGCACCACCTCACGGGCTACAGCCCCAAGGTACCAGGCACATCCCTGGGATATTTCCTTTCCTTTCTCTCTGCCTTTGCTTCCTCCTTCCCTGCCAGAGCACTCATGGCCTGTCTCGCAGCTTTAAGCTTTGGAGATGCTGGGTGGGTTTTCAAAATTGAAGCAGCTCATTTGTACCTGTGCAGGTTTTTCAGAATCTCACTTTATTCATAATCAATTGTAGGCTCACGATTCAAATGCGTTTCTTTGGGGTGTTTTTGCATGGCAGCCACGCGAAACCCAATGCTGCATTGCTTACTCAGCCTTTTGAGCTTTGGACTTCCCTAACGTTCCAGCAGGGTCCAACGCTGTACGTTATACATGTGCTCCAGTAAAATACAAATGGGCTCCCACAGATGCCGTTTGCCTGAGAGGAGCAGAAGGTGGGTGGGAGATCAGGCAGCACCTGCTGGAGTCATGGGGAGATTCCTGGGGGAGTCGATTTGGTCCTAAATAAACGCCAGCCACGCTGGGGCAGGAGCTGCCAGCCTTCAGAGCCTCTCGGAGATGCCGCTTCTCCTTCCTGGTCTCCAATCCTCCTCAGCCACCGCAGCCTGGAGCAGCAGCACCTCCCTGGTGCGAGCAGGAGCTCCCAGGTGCTGCAAATGCTGCTTCTCCCGAGGGAGCAGCCGCCGTTGAGGCTTTGCTAACGATGTGCTTAAGGGGAGTTGTTTATTTGAGGTGAAATTTTTCTTCGCTACTGAAGTGTTAACCATGCTCTGAATTCCTCGTGCACAAATGAGTTCTTTTAAAAAACCTTACCTTCGAAACATAATTATCACAACTCCCAAAATGAAAATAAACTGCAGCTCAAGCTTCACCTCCAGCAGGATAAATGCGAACAGAAGCGTCAGTGGGGTAATGGACGAGTGCAAATAGTGCAGCAGTGCCTTTATAGGAGTAAAGCCAGAACAGCCTTTAACGGGTGCAGCTTCATTTCACCCATAATTTCTTTTGTTCCACAGCTCACTGACGAAGCCTGCACCTAAAAGACCCCACTCCAACCGAAGGAGCATTTTCATTGCGAATTTCGTGGGGCAGACGATGCCCAGAAGAGGGCCCAGATTTGTGCTTTACAGACAGCACAAAAATGTGACATTTTTCTAAACAAAAAATGTGCAAAGTAAACATAGAGATTGTATGGCAATACCCTGAATTATTGAACGGCTAGCTATGCAGAACAAACATAATTAAAGGGTCTCATTATCTTCTAAATAATCATTGTAAATAATGCTTTAGATAATTACTTCATTAGTTCTCTAAACACTGGCTTCTATTCTCCTCTGAGATTCTACCCACTAACTCTACTCTGAATAAATTGCCAAAAGGGAAAATCAAAAGCAGAGCAAGCATGTGAGCTGGAAATGCAATGTGCGTTTGTAAGAACTGATATAAACCCAGGATGTTTTGAAATGGCTTTTTTGCAGATTTTCAGATGGTTAAAAGCAGTTTGTTTGGATTTTTTTAGTGTATGTATTTCTTTCTTCAGATTGCGTTCTGCTGCAGTTGGACTCCCTTGCTTGCAGCTATATTTATCCATTTAAAGATGGTTGGCAGCAGCGTGGATAGAGCCAAGATTCGTTTTTATCGCAGATGACTGTCCTTCCTAAGTAAACCCACATTCTGCCCTTTTTCCTCACTACAAACACCAGGAAGTAGAGTCAATTTTGAACAAAATAAACAGCCTAAACAAAAGGAAAGCCAAAGATCAAGATAAGAAACGGGCAGAAAATCTAAGACCCACAATTAGATGGCTCGATAGTTAAGAATTGTCTGCATTTGGAAAAGTACCCTTTTTAAACAGCATTCTGTCAGTGCTGCCAGCAATTAAAGTAACGGCATATAAAAGTGACAAATATTTTCCTGGTCAGGTCCCAAGTCAGTCTGCAGCACTGCAGAAGGCTGAGACTTACCAGGCACGGTATTGTAAAAGGCCTTTACCAAAGGTCCATTAAAGAAATCAAGTAGCAAGGGGAAAAGAGTAAATCTGCAGAGCAAGGGAGGTCAGCAGCAACCACAATGAGAACCGAGACATATTTTGTGAAAATGAATGCTTTTTTTGTGGGTGGGGCTTGGGTTTTTTGGTGTGTTTGAGTTTTGTGGTTAGTTGGGTTTGGGGTTTTTTTTTTGGTGTTTGTGTTGTGCTTTTGTGGTATTTTTTAAAGAAAACTACTCTGGTAGTGAGGTCACGTTTTCCTTCAGCACATGTCAAAGGTCCTACAACACTTGCTGCAAATGGAGAAGTTTCAGGTTTTTCTCCTCGGGATTTACTCATCTCACTCCAAACTTCCCAGTGGAGATGATCAGGTCCTGCCAGCAGAGCCTTCCCGGGATGTTGGGGTGCTGGAGCTGCCCTGCAGCAGCCTCTGGCAATCAGCCACAGGAAATCAGCCACAGTGGCCCTGCCCCAGCAGAGCTGCCCCAGGACCCTTCCCCAGGCACCTCCATTCCTGCTGGGCTCCCAGCAGCTGCCCCAGGACCCTTCCCCAAGCTCCCCCTCCTCCCGCAGAGCTCTCGGGGCAGGCAGGGAGCGGCGCAGGACACCTGAGCTGTTCTTTCAAGCTTTAGGCTGATGCTGCAGCAGGGACTGCAGCTTAATTGCTCTCACTAAATACGCTTCAGGTCTTGCAGCTTTTCCCTAGACTCGGCTCCAGACTGGGAGCTGTGCTTAAATCAGAAATCCCAGGGAAGGCCTGGAAGAATACAATTAGAATTAATTGTGTTTTCTGAGAGCCTTTCCGGCGCACTGAAATTTGCAGCATTAAGTGCACGTGGCTGAGAGGGAGCTCTAAATGAAATGGTTTTGTCCACCCCACTGCCAGCATTCACAGGATTTGCTTTCCAGTTCCTCAATGTAAAACCCGGCAATAAATTCAAAGCAGGGCTCAGCCGTGCTTTTAAGGGCCAGCACCTCTTCTGAGCAGCAGCCTGCTGGTTTGGATCGGGGCCAGAACACAAGGCAGCCTGCCAGGTGCTCATATTCTGGCCATGCACATCATCTCCACTGCGGCCAAATTCCGGGGTGCGTGAGAAATACCACTGGAAAACCCTCATGAAACCTCTGCAGGGGGAAATGCTGATGAAGATGAAACCAACTGCATAAAACTTCAACAGACTTGCCTGATGGCAGAAACGTTGCTGAGGGTTGTACACTAGAAGACTCAAAAAACTAAAATCCTTTCAAGTAGAGAAACGGCACAGTTGTGTGCAGCAATAACCAAATTACGCTGCAAACACATCCTGCAGTTGCCCCTCCGAACACCACATTAAAGGACTATGAGGAGCTGCTACAGAAACAGCACGGCTGCAGTCACACGCTCTCAGCAGTCACGCTAAGCTCAGTTTAATGTACCCAGCTCAATTTATTTCCAATTGACAGTACCTGGCACACCCTGACCTCAACCAGTGTCACGTGCTCTCAAAATGGATACAGGAAATATAATTTTGTATGCAACATAATCCATGTCTTCTGCATCTCGTTAGCTATTTGCATCATAACTCAGCCATTTTCTAGGAACTCTTTACTCTGGAATATTAAAATCCTTCTTTCCCCAATTTGCAGTAAAATGGATTGAAATGCAGACAGCAGCCATCATTCCTTACAATACATAAACACCATGGCTTTGTCAGTACTCACCATTTCTGAGTACTTCTCTTTGAAAACCTTTATTCCAGAAGCACTTCTGGCCCCCAGAACCCGGCTGCAAGTGCTCACTAAATGTTCTTTTCCTCCTGAAGGCTCCCAGCGAGCGCCGTGCCGCTGGCAGGGGGAGCTGGTGTGGGACAGGGGTGACCGAGGGGGCAGCCCAGCCCCGAGCGGCCAACGCTGCCCGTGCCAGCCCAGCCTGAGCTGCCCCAGCCGCAGCTGCAGGGTGCCAGGGCTATTTTCAGAGGTGCCATCTGAGCCACGTGAGCACATCCAATCAAATTTAACACGGGGTAACCCAAGTCTTTAAGCCCCCACTTCACAGCCCAACCACCCCCCTGGAAATACCCCCAGCACAACCCAAAACAAAACCCACGTCCAAACTGTGCCCTCCAAACCACATTGAGCACAACTTTTACTATAAATAATGTGATTTTTATAAAGAAAAGCATCCTTCCTCATAGGCAGCAGTTCCCTCCTTCACCTTTGTCTCTGCAATTTTATGAGGCTCCGTTCATCAGAACTCACGCAGTGCTTTGATAAACAAACCTCCTTTGCCTGAAACTGTCCTGTGTTTCACACTGCACAGCAGAGGCAGAGGGAAGGCAGAACAGCTTCAGCTCATTCCATGGAGTTCATCCTGTCCAGGCTCGGTGCTTTCCCCACAGCTGCTGTGGCTCCATGGCAGAGGCAGCAGACACCTGCACTTGTGAACAACGTGAGCATTTTGGTCAGACCGAACTCTGGACGAGCACCTGCCCTGGTTGTACTGACAGGCAGTCATTCATGGTCATTCTCTAAGTGCTCTGGTATTTCATCTGCACCCACACCCTCACTGCTGTCAGACTGCTACCAACGCTGTCACAAATTATTTCTCTATGAAGAGAGCGCTCACTCAAACGAAACCTTGGATTTTCTTATCTCAACAATTCTCTGGAAAAGCTCCCCCATGGCCACAGCTTAAATTAATACATCCCATTATTTTCTTCATAATTACCTCTACACCTTTATGGCAAAAAGCTTCAGGAAATACCTGAGACCAGGCAATCCATTGTTTGATGGACGTGACTGCAAAACCACGCCGGCCTCAGTTAAACACTTACTGGGAATATTCACGAAGGTCACAGTAACAGCATGAACACAAAGCCAGACACCAGATCCTCGCTTAGATGAGTTTATTAGTGCATAGGTTAGAGATTTACTCCCCTCCAATCTGAACCGAACAAAGGGGTTCATGTGAAAAGGTCTGTTTTGCTTCAAAACAAACTCACTGAGGCAGCTGTTCAACAAGAAGTAAAAACTGTGGAGTAGCCTGTTCAAATTTCAGGTCTTGATGGGCAAATTACTGCATTATGGAGAAAAAAATTTAACGTGACAGGATTTTGAGGGTCGTTTTAGATAACCAGCTGTTAAACAGCAGGAGTGATTTTTCCCCTATCTAATTTGCATATCTGTATAAATAATATTTACTGATAAAAATCTAGAAAACTACAGAATAAAAAATATATTTACCTAGAACAAGCATTAAGGCAACCAATCTTTCCTTACTTTGCATGTAAACTTCCTCACAAAATCAGTGAGTGTTCTGGACTTAGAGGTAAAGGAAATTTGTTCATTATTGAAGCTGAATTTTTCAAGCGACTTCTTTATGGCTGACTTGCAAAAAGACCAATAATAATAATAATAATAATAACAATAATGACTTGTTTTCTTTTTCAAACACACTTGACATCTGAATAGCGCCAGCACATTCACAGTTTACCTGGACAGCAAAGCAGGAATATTCATACATACAATGGAAATTGTAAACTTTGCTGAATTTCGTGAAGTCAGGCTGAATTCTCATGCACTGAGTAACTTTGATCTCAGACACTTTCAACAAAGCCTAAGTTTAAGGATTCTAAACTTGCAGGACCGAGTTACTGCAGTTAACATCAGAGCTGAGTATCTGAAAGCGTGGATGAGTATAGTTTTAGACTCTGTTTAAAAAGGCACAAATTATCCTCTCTTCTCTTTCTCTCCGAGGGTAAATGTATCTACATATCTACAGGGATATGCTTAAACCACGAGGAGTCACAAACCCAAGTTACAAATATTTTACACACAAAAATACAAAAATAACCTGTAACATTAAATGCAGTTATTTGGGTACATTTGAATTCTTTCAAGCCTTCAAGTCGTGCAAGCTGGCATTCCAACAGGCAGGAGCACACCAAAACACTTCATCTATGTTATACACACGCAGATTTCATAACAAGTCAGTGTCTTAGTTTGCATTATGTTTCACTCTCTGGGGACGTCACCCCCGTGTGCTGTATTCATACATCAACATCAGCAAACTTCAGAACAAGAAAACTTGATTTGGCTTTGTAAAGTCATTTCTGTCATATTCAGGTAAGCAACAAGGCCAAACTGATCCATCAGTTTCCTTTGCACAAGAATTAGCTGTAAAATTACCTGCTCAAGTGCAAATTCAGCGTTTCAGAGCTGTATTCTTCTACCAGAAACGTTGCAACTAACTTTTCATTAATTATGAAGGAAATATTTAAAGCAATTAACCTTGAAAGAAACAATAAAAAAACTGGCAAGTGTAAAAAAGCTTTCTTTCTTTTTTCTTCTCAAGTGTAATGCACTAGGCAGTTAAACGAGTAGTCTTTTCAGGATAAAATATTTTAGCACTTGTTGGTGAAAAAGCATAAATAGGTTAGGGTGACTAAATAATTAATACACTGAAACGCAAGGCTACATCTCATAAAAATATTCACAAGAGTGCTAAGAAAGGCAGCACTGGCAAGGTACTAAATCATGATTAGAATTAGTTTAGCAATAGGAAAAAAAGCCAAACAGTCAAAACTCAAGTCTCTCAACTCCCTACTCAAACTGTAACACTGAGATGGGAAAAAAAATCCTAAGTTATTTTAGTTCGAAACAAGTAGGAGCAAGTTTCAGTCTTACAAGTGTCTGGTTTATGATGACAATTCCATACACACCCTAATACATTCTGATCTTCATTTATGAGTAAACATTAAGAGCGACTTTGCTTTCGTTTGTAACCATTAGTGACAGGTCATCATCCTGGGCCAGTGTGAGGCATCGTCTGTGGACAAGGTTTGCTTTTACCGAAGATGTTTTGGAGTTGCTGAAGGTTCGGAACTCTTGGAATGTGCTTGCTAGGACAGAGTTGTTGCTAGGATAATTCCAAGTATCAGAAGCAATACAGTTACACATATTATTATGAACATCAGTTTCTGCAGGGAAAAGAGAGAAAGGTTCAGGGTGAAATCCTCTGTCAGAGACAGAACTGTTTAAATACATGCAGAGCCACAGTAACACTGACACCCAGGCTGAGTGTTTGGGTTTTCTTTCTAAGGAGTAATCACTGACTTCCTGTTGTTTCCTGTTTCTAACATACATGTAGCCATAGCCACAAGACAGAGCCATCTGTGCAACATTTCTCTATTTTCCTTTACGCAGTAGAGGTCCTTCCTCATCCCCAACTTCTGTAAATATCATTAGAAACAGATGTAGGTCAAGTCCAAGTCGCTGCTTACTGCCTCCCTCCTTGGATAAATATTTGCAGCCTGCTCAAACCTTTACAACTGCACCCCTGGTGGAATTCAGCAGGAGGTCAGTAAAAACATGGTGCAGGTCACAGCTCAGAGGAGCTGCAAGGGTTAAAAAAAGAGAGATGGTTCTGTGCAAATGCATCGAGGTGTGACACGGGGGCAGGTATTTCTGACTCCAAGTGATGACACAGGAAATTCTGTTCCCTGCCCACAAACCAGAGCTGAGAAGAATCTCTAACACCAAAACTGAAACTTGGATGTTAAAGAGAGTTAGTACAGAAACCTGGGTGTGTGATGGTCTGAGCTGAGACCTGCTCCCAGTGTTTTGTACAGAGCTTAAGGATACTGCATGCTAAAAGCTGCATTTCTGCTGGACTCAGAAGGGTTAACTGCCCTTTCCTACTCAGCCTGGCCGAGCACTATCTGGACAAGAAATGGAACATTACTACAGCAAAGTTATGAATGCTGACAAAAATCTCAACTCATGTCCTAAACACATCATTATTTCCCACTGTTTCACGTAGTCTAGTATTAATAAACACCTTCAAAGTAAGAAATTTTAAGATGCTCTCCAAGGCATAACAGCCAACTTCGTGGTTGCAGACATCTGCTTTTTAAAAAATTCTACTTAAAACCACAGAAAACCCCATTTGATAAAGTTGCAAGTGTACTTGGTATTCCATATTGTTTGCTGATGTGAATTTCCAGCATAAAAATAAAGTAGTTCCAAGAGCTGGGAGCCAAAAATTGGCTTTTTGTTGTCATTTCCTGCTGCTGCTGCTGCGCTGCCCTCGTGCAGCGGGCACCCCTGGGTGTCAGCTGAACATCCCCACGCATGGAACTGTCAGTGCACAGAGAGAGAGCAGCCAGGCTCCCCAGCCCTCCCCCACAACCGTACAGGTATTCAGGGTTAGCAGAACAAGGGAGGAAAACAAGAGCCAAATTAGTTGATTAGTTACTTACTGCCACAGTGGCAGGAAGCCATGCATGCTGGGGTTATCCAAGCATCACCGAATACCAACAGACAAACCAATAATTAGAGCTACTATGGCAATCAACACCACTGACACAATGATAATTATCCACATTTTCTGTCAAAAAACAAGGTATTATTAATATTAAGCACATTAACAGTTGCATTTATTTTCAATGTTACAAATAGTCAGCTTTTAGATCACAAGCACTTTTATTAAAGCCCAGTGTACTCTCAAATTGAGGTATATTTATCTGTGTGATCTTGCAGATGTAAGAATAAACATTTTTAAACAGGTGAACTCCTGTGATTAATGCCTAGGCAGTTACCAAAGATGATAAAACCACCATTTACAAACATATTAAGTGGGCTCTTTTAACATTTCTGAAAAGATCTTTTGTAAATGAACCAGGCGTGTTATCTCTGTGTAGATCTCTATCTACAGAAAGATGAATTATTCCCTCAAATCCAGCTCACCACGAAGAGCCTCACTGAATTGCACAGCATAGCAAAAGGGGGAACTGGAATGTAAAAATAAACTGCTCAGTAGTCTGATATCAGAATAGATTACTGGGTGTCTGATGGGAAGGAAGATACCAAAACAAAACAAGTGCCATGGAAAATGCCTCAACATTCCTTTGAACTCAAGTGCTCCACAAATTCAGTGTCATAGCATAACATCACATCCTTCCCAGAGGGAAGATCCCCCTAATTTATCTGTAAAATTACTAATTACAGACAGAATTTTAAAAAAATAAGCCTGTTTCAACAAAAGCACTTTTCTTTTACCTGCTAGCATATAGAAAATTCATCTTTTGGGGTTTTTACACTCTGTAATGGCAGCTTTGAGTGGAAAATTGTGAATAACCCTTAGCTGCGCACGAATTGCTGATGTGCTTTCATAGTCCAAGAAGTTTCTGTCCTCTACTGATATTATAAATTTTCAATATTAACCATAACGAAGTAATTCACATTGGAAATATTCCTGTGCTAAGTCAAAATACTGACTAGAGCAATGACAGAAAGACAACATACCCTCCGTGCTTTACTTTGATATTTAACCGCCTTTTTTGTCTCTTCTTTTGCATGTTCCACATAATCTGTCGCATTCATCACGTTCTTTTCTATGTTGTTGATCATTTCACCCTTGAAATGAAATTTTGAAGAAAAACCAAATTATTGGAATCCATGGCTCTTTGTTTAGTGAATGGAAAAGAGAGGCTCTAGAACATCAGCAGTGACTTTCAGCAAGGGAACGATGCACATACTGTGGGCGGTGTTTTTGCTGCTTTGGCATGTAAAGGGAAAAGGGAATGAGAAGCGAGGGCTCTCACCAAACAAGGAATGCTCATGAGCAGGGCAGGCAAATTCCTCCCTTGTGCAGGAACAGGTACTGAAGCCCTGAAAACATCCCTTGGTGGGGAGGAATGTTTAACAGGCAAAGCTAAAGGGGACGCACTCGAGAGATCAGAAATCCCCGGCGTGGCTGAAGTGGGAACGGATATTGAATGGACATTTCGACACAAGGTTCAACAGCCATGTAAGAAATACACACCCACGAGCTCCTCAGAACTGGGGGCTTAGGATGTCAATGCATGACAAATTCTAATTAATTATGATGAATGAAATTTGGCAATGAAATGGAGGATTGGTTAAAAATGTCTGTAAGTCTGTTACCTGGGTCTCTGTCCATCAGAAGAGATAAGCAGCAGCAGTAAACAGCAAAGCATTAAAGAATGATGCACAGGTAACTTCTGTTCACATGTAACTCAAAAGAAAGCTGCTACCAATTTTCCTTGGCTGTATATTTAACGTCAAAGCAACAAAGAACTTCTAGAACAAAACCCAATTACAAAAAATAGCCCTTTTCAGGCAAATTTCTCTTCTAACACTACTCTTTTCACTTTCCTGCAGAAATCAAACCATTTTAAGACTAAAGTTAAAAACGCTTTTGTTGGATAATCGGTGTTTAAAGACTAAAACCAGAACAAATTTATGTACATGTCAAGACAAAGCTTATGAATACAAGAGGTGACTTGAAGGA
The DNA here is from genome assembly GCA_013397935.1 of Dasyornis broadbenti. Lineage (NCBI taxonomy): Eukaryota > Metazoa > Chordata > Aves > Passeriformes > Dasyornithidae > Dasyornis > Dasyornis broadbenti. Next base: position 453,404 of record VZRN01000988.1, on the reverse strand, counting down.
GCTGTCAAGCCCTTTCCATTCCTGCCGGTGAACACAGGAACTGTAGCTCTGCATCAAGTGCAGGGTGCACACAGCCTTGCTAACACACCCGTTATTCCACCGGGAAGCCGGGGTTCCCAAGGTATTACCAGGGTTCCAGGAGGCAGTCCTTAATTAAACATGCACCAGCATGTTCCAGCATATTGAAGAAAATACGAAATACACGCACTGGAAGGAAAACCTGTGGTCAGTTACTGAAAGCATATCCTGTAAGAACACTGAGATGGGCAATTTGCCCACAACGAAACAGAAATGGCCAGGCATTCACTTTCATATATTCTACTCCCAGTCCAAGAACACTCTGAGTCTGCACTGTCTGACTATAATCAACTGCTTCTGCACACGGCAAAGAGGAAGAGTGAGGAAAAAACCCACCATCCCATAAACGTGTTTGAATTGGTTCATTCACCTGAGTCTCAACAAACATTGCCATGTCCATAAACATCTCATGAAGCTCCCGAATGCTGGATTCCAGTTTCATGATATCCTTGTGGCGTGACTCGATCTCGTTCAGGGCTTGCCTGGTGATTTGAGAGTCTGATATAATCTTTGGGAGAACGGAGAAAGACACGGACACAAGTGAGTGCCAGCACACTTGTCAAGGGCAGGAGCAGCAGAATAGAAGAGACATAACTGGACCAGAAATACCTACATCTGAAGTGAAAATGGAAGGATTACCACTCTCTAACATTTCTTCCAGTTCCTCATCAGTGGTGGTCTTTCCAGCTAGGATAGAAACAACAGGACTTCACATACCATCACTTACTCAGTATTGAACAGAACATTTCACCATCCACAAGGATAACAATTCACAGACAATTCTTGCATTGAGATTTTGCAGGATAAAACCCTGTAGTGTTTGGCCACTACCAAGGGCCATTTTGCATATAACAAAATCCAGAAAATATCAAATATTAGCCAGAAAACAAATGTAGATTCAAAGCTACCACGAAGAATCCTGGGCATGGGGTGTTTTTGCTTGGCTGGCTGGGGTTTTTTCTTTATCAAATTGAAGAATTTGATCAGAAACATTTACAATCTACATATGAACCCTGTTAAGTGGAGTGTTCTTCAGAATACTATTTATATAACAGTCAATATTTACCTATTCCATTCAATCGCATCACGCCACTGCGTGGGCAATAAAATCTTTATGTAAATTTGATTTTACAAACCCAGGATTCCATTCATATTCCACACAGAGAAGATGATAACCCACAGTGCACCTGCTCTTCTGCTCTGATGCAGTTTAGAATTGCATGTTTGAGCCAACTGAATCCTACTGATCACACTGGTACAGCAAATCCAACACATTCCAATGCTTTGTATTGTTCAATTTGAACAATTACATCTCAAATCCCTATTCTTCCAATGAAAAGTAAGTTGAATTTCTGTACCAATTTCTGTGCTTCTGTCCCTTCAGGTGAACGCTACAGTTTGAATATTTCTTTCTGATATTAATACTCAAGGATGCTGCAAAACCTGCTTTGAAATTTGCAGTGCTTAAGAAAAACTGAAGGTTCTAATTGGGTCATAACAACTTTAACTTAAAAGAACCATGTCCTGAGGTACTGGGGTCCCTCGCCTCAAATACAACTGAAGAACAACTTAACTTGCCTAGAAAGCTCTACTGGAATGCTGAATTGAACCAGTAGCATGAGAAGCTAATGACAAATATGAAAAGCACACAAAAAGCTAAATTTTCTTGTAGTTTGGCAGTTTCTCTGTTGCATTCCCCACTTCAGCAATGCATACATTCACTTCTATAGAGCATTATTTAAAAAACCAACTAATTAATTGTAGGTACTTTTTAGACACCTTCCCAGGTAGATGCTGCAGTTCAAAGTAAAGTCAGGAACCTTTCTAAATACTCACAATAATCAGTTGGAAGTAAGTCATAAGTCAGTCAACACATGATTAAAGCACACGTAACAGCAGCACTGATTTTATGCCAGATGAATTTAACAAGTGTCCTTGTAGACAAAAATGGCATCACATAAAAAGAGATGTTATCCTGTTAGGCATGTTAATTTTGGAATGGCTTTTAATAACACTTGCTGTTTCAGATTGCAGCTTTTCTTAATGCTTCGTTTAAAGTTGCAACGTTGCAAGCAAATGAAGCAAAGGAAAAAGATAATTTCTTTAATAATTTTCAATCTAAAGGGAATTATTTAGTGAGTTTTTGATCTTTTCTTTACAGCTGCTCTAAAAAGACGAATATCAAAGAGTTTATGCCATGCAGTAAAATTGCTTCTTTTCTCTCACACACTTCAAGATGACGTCCAAGATCTCTGATGCTCTGTACCGTATTTAATTAATAAGAAAGAAGGCAGGTACTCACAACACACGATTTGTCTTGTTTTAGAAACACATCTGGGTCACTTACTTATCTCTAACTGTCTCTGGATCCGGCCTTTGCTGCGCTCTCGGAAAAGCGTCTGCGTCTCGTTGTACTCGGTCATGACCTCCACGAACTTGTGGGCGAGCACCGAGTGCTGCGTTGGGAGCGGCCAGACACGGAACACAAAGGGTTAATGCAGTCAGACCGGCTCACGGGGCATGGCCACCCCAACGTGTGCACAGGAGTTCAACTCCTGCTCCACTTCACCAGAACCCACTTCTTTTCTTTCAACAGAAGGGCTCCTACCTGTGTTTTTCTTATCCTGAGGTCCACTGATGTCCGGTTGGCACTGTCACCCTGATCGAAGCTTTGTTCAATCGCTGAGAACACGACAAGAACACCGAGGCAGGGTCAGTCATTTAACAGTGTACCTCAATTATTTTGTAAATACTATTATTACCTTTTAAAGGTACACATTCCCCACAGACATGTGTAACATTTCAGGGGAGAGATGTGCCAGTGATATATAAATAATTTTGATAATTGGTAGAGATCTTTAAGCACAGTAACTGCTTCAGTCATACTCTTAACAGAATCACACTACTGTGTTACGCTGGAAAAATTTGAAAAGGTGTCTTTTTGCAGTTAATCTTCTTCCAAAATATCACCACCAAAAATAGCATTTCTGTTGCAGAATACATTTCTACATGGAGGAACTACGTTCATTATTTTCTAGGTTATTTCTGAAAGCAAGGAGTTTTATTTGTCCTCACAACTTACTTTTTAATCTGGCCCGGATTTTATTAGCAATCTTCTTTATTTCCTCATTTAGTTCTTCAAGTTCTTCCTTTGTTCCTTTAAAAAATAATTTTTTTTGAACTGTTAATGATTGAATATAGTAAGTCAGCAAGAGCCTATGAATCTACCTTGCAATCTCAGAATTGTGTTGAATACAGCTATGCAGAGTTGAAGTTTCTTATACTCCTGAGTACTTCAAATACCGTTTTTATAACAGCACACTATCAGGTTCTTGCTTCTTGACAGGCTTCCACCTGGGAAATGTTACTACCAAATCATCAACTAAACCAGGTGATAAACAGTTTTTCTCACACTTTCAGGGTAATGTTAATTTGCTAGTAAAAAGTTAAATGCTACTGAGTTCTAAATCCAAGTGAAAATACAGATTTATCTCCCCTTTTCTCAACCGTGTTGTTTCCCATGTATTCATTGCTTTTACGCTTACCAACAGATCTGTGCCACGCACTACCTCGTACATCCTGAAGAATTCTGCACAGAGCATTCAGCAGGGACTTTGCTGGTCTCTGTTGCAGGGCTTTCTGCAGAGACCAGAATCAAAAGAAGATACACTGCCTACAAGTGCTGTCACTGTACGTTCCTGTACAATTCAGATGCATTTTTGAGCACAATTTTTAGCACAAACACACGCTGATAAATGAGCTGAGACCACAGACTTTAAACATTCAGGTGAACCCTGATTAAACCTGAGATTCACTGGAAAAGCAGCCTGCAAAATCAGTTGTAGGAATACAAACATACACCAAGGAGAACAGGGGGGCAGTGTGAACTAACACCCAAAGTTCAGTTTCCATCAACAAGATGGAACAACAAGATAAATGTTAAGCCAGCATTGCAACATTTGGGGGAAAAAAAAAAATAAAAAAAAAAAAAAATCAGCATCTTGTCTTCCCTTTTCTTTGAGCCCTGCCCACAAGCACAGACATGCCCTGAGCTACCAAGGGCTGAGAACAGGGAAGGTTCCACGCTTCCGGGCAAGTTCCCTGAACTTTCGAGTTCTCTGCTCAGAAACTTCACTTCCAGCTTTGCGGTTAAAGCCTCTAAAACCAGGGCTCCGCATGGAACTGGAAGTTCTGCTGCAGCAGCTGGCTCTGGGGCTAGGCAGGACCTTGACCCTAGTGAAGAATAAAGAGAAGCCCTGGCAGTGCAAGCTTCAGCTGACAACTTCAACATTTTCACTAATTAGAAGACACTTAAGCAGCCTCGAAGTTTCTGAAGAAAAAAATGAATTTCAAGATACCATATTAAACTGAGTTTTGGTCTAGAAAGGGTTTGGATGATGCTAGAAATACTCGGAAAATACATTTTTCAAATGAGACTTAAATAAGGTCAAAATAAACAAATGAAAGTATTAATTCAATATCAAAAATGAAAATATTGACTTAGTGTTACATTTTACATTCTGAACACCTGAAGTTCTGCTCCTATAGACAGCTAAACCAAACATTTCAGAATCTCTAGCCACACTTACGTGAAATCTTAAAAATTGTTACTCACTTCCTTCAGGATTTGGTGCTGACAGGATAATGCTGTGCTGCTTCTTCACTTCTTCCACATTTTGTGCTATTTTTGCTATATTATTTCTAATTTCCTCAACCTAGAGGAAGATAAATATGGCAAAGAAGATATTAGAATAATTCAGGGCAAATGTTTTTAAAAACAAAAACAACTGCTAATAAAAACCAAACTATTTCATCTGTAAGTACCAGAGAAAGAAATCCCAGCAGAAATGTCGACCTTTAAACAGTCTGTAATCACTTTTTTAAACTAAAAAATGGTATTGTTAGTGGCAAATATATTCTGTATGGCCAAAATCTTATGTGCTAATGCTCTTAATAAAAAACTATTTTAAAATTCTATTACCAAATTTCTTTTGATAGGGAGTTAAAAACATTTCTCTGCAATAAATACAGAAAATACCCTGAAACAAAAGAATAAAATGTTACCACCATTTGATCTGGCATAATAACGTTACAAACCATACGGGGGAGAAGGTGCAGATGAATTGTTTAACTTAATGACAGAAATTAAAAGGCACAGAGAGAAAATAGTAAATTTTTAATCTGTGGTGAAAACTGTAACTTTACCTGTTGGAAAAAGTCATCCATAAAATGGTCTTTTTCAATGATAACTGTCTCCCCATCTTCATTTCCTTTATGCTGTAAAAGACAACAAGAACAAATCTATGAAATAAACCCCAGGATACTGTTCTGAAACAACTACAACTCCTGCCACATTGCTCCAGCACACACAATTTTGTCAACAGTCTGCAAAGCCAAAGAAGGTTTCCTTTTCTGAGGACTAATCTAAAAACAAATAAGCAGAGGCCACAGCAAGTCACCTGACTGCTACAGAGCTGTGAAGAAATACAGAGGTGCTGAGTGCTTGTGATGTAACAAAGCTAAACACCTCATGCCAGCCACAACAAAAAGCCATCAACAACTTTCTGCTTGTGCCCTGAGGTGCTTTCAAGGCTGCCACTCCGCACCAGTTCAGGCATAATTACTCCATACTCAACTACAAATACATTACATAATTGATAAACCCTCGGAATAGCAGGACAGCCTCTCCCACACCCCCAGGGCACACGGCCCAGTGCATTCCCCAGGCACACCTCCCCAGCCCTGCAGCCAGCCCAGTGGAATCTGTGCATCCTCAGTTTTTATCACGGGAAAAGAGAGAATTAACAGGCATCATATGAAGGCAAAGAGTTCAAGCTTCTGTCTTCTTTAATTCCCTCTGTCGAGCACAGACTGTTTGAACTGCATAGAATCAAACTTAGAACTAAATATCACTCAACACGTAGTCAATGGGTTACCTGTGAGACAAAACCAAACTACAAGACAGGTACCATTACGGGATTTTCACTCCAAGACACCTTTTCTTCTTACAAGGCCCTCTGCCTCTGGTCTTCCAATGCCCACTTTCAGCTCCTAACCTCTGAACCTCTTACCCAAGAAGTCTGGGCCTGGTTTTATTAAATGACGTGGGATATGTATTGCTTGCGTGACAACTCTGCAATTTAATGCAGTGTCAAACACTGGTATTATCTCAGAAAGAAAGTTAGAGTCTATTAAGATCTATGCATCAAAATCTACGAGTGCCCCAAATCTTCAGGGAAAAGTTACTGTATTTGGTGCCAGTTCCTTTCCTGCAAACCCATAAAGCCCTGTGGCAGTACATTTGTCAGAAATGATCTGGGTTTTCTGCTCAGGGGAAACAATAACGCCCTGAGTGAAACACAAGAACGGAGGTGTCCTTGCTCTCCTGGACCAACCTCCAACCACTGTGCTGGGGGTCATTGAAGACTTTTTGCAGTTATTCATTTTGTGGAGATAACCCTAAAACTCAAATTATCTGTCCTTAGAGACTGTAATCAATTAACAGTCTTGCTCAACACAAACAAGGGAGGAAGTCTGTGCCCAAACAAAGTCACCCAGCCTTTTACCATTCCCAAGGCTGCACTGCTACACTAAGCTACAAGCTAGAAGTTAATATTTAAGGAGCTACACTTTAAAGACATTTAATTTCATTATCTGTGCAAAAGAACGCTTTCTGTTCATATTTACTGAGTAAAGAATAATTTTTCTGCTTGTTCATAACTGCATCCTGTATTTAGTTACTTGAACTAAAACAATGAAAACAGCATCCACTGAGATTCAGAATGTCAGCTTTTAGTTTGATCAGATCTTAGTAAAACATACAACACCTGAGTGAAATGAATGAAAGATACAGAAATCTGACTGTTTGGAGATGCTCAGCTGGGAGGCAGCTGATCACGACTCGCCAGCCTGTGCCACGTGTATTTCACTTTCACAGCTGGCTGCAATGACACCACTGAGAGATCAGTTTGCTTTCTACAACTTGTTGAAGGATTTATGGACAGCCTGCTTCAGTCATCAGCACTTGAGACACCTGATAAGTTTCTCAACCTCTGTTCTCTACATTCTTAAATCAGCTCTTACCTAAAATACAGCTCATTTGCTAACTCTCTTCAACTGAAGTGACGTGCTTTCATGCTTTCTTTTGACAAGCACACAACTCACCAAAAACTCACTTTTATCACCGAGTTTAGCAGAAGCATATTGCTCTCCCTGGACTTCACCTCCCCAGTACAGGCAGTAACACAAAAAAACTGATAAAACGATTCACGTCAATGCCAAGAGCAATCTAATAAAGTCTGTTTGCAGCTCATACCTTGACCTTGGGACCCAAAGTCTGGGACATGCAGCTCCATAAACATTCAAAGACCCATAAAATATATCAAGTTCCCTCAGGAGTTTGTGCTGGTTTTGGCGGGGACAGAGTTAACTTTCTGCTCAGTCGCTGGCATGGGCTGTGTTTGGGATTTGTGCTGGAGCCATGCTGATGACACAGGGGTGTTCCAGTCGCTGCTGAGCAGCACCTACAGAGTCAGGGCCTTTCCTGCTCCTCACCCCAGCAGCAAGGAGGGCACAGATGGGAACAGCTGTCCCCAGGTGACCCAAGGGATATTCCAGAGCGCCTGGCATTGAGCTCAGTGCATAAAGCCAAAGCAAGGAGGAGGAAGGGGGGCACCTTTAGTGTTAGGGCATTTTGCCTTCCCAAGTCACTGTCATGTGTGGCAGAGCTCTGCTCTTCTGGGAACGGCTTAACCCCTGCCAGCCCACTGGAAGTAGGAAGGAATTCCTTTATTTGCTTTGCTTGTGAGCAGCTTTTGCTTTACCAATTATTAAACTGCCTTTATTCTCAATCCACGAGTTTTTTCACTTTTCCAATTCTGCCCCGTCCCACTAGGGCGGGCGAGAGAGCAGCCGTGTGCTGCTCTCCTTGCCAGCCGGGCTCAACTACACAGATTTTCACACAGGGTCATTTCTCGGCTCCAAGCACAAGCTATCCTGATGGTTTATGAAACTTTTGTCACTTCCACTACCTTAAAGAACTGCAGAAATAAGTCAGGCTGGAGATATCTTAGTAATTACTGACCTTTGAAACGGAAAACAGCTTTTGACTGAAAAATGTGACTACTACTTGCCCTTGAAATTCCATTCAAGGTTAGTTCCTTCTCAGTGCAGATCATGTGTATTCCTCCGGCAGGCTGCAAGGATAACTGACCATGATCCCAGGGAGTCAGACCCAAGATTACACAGTGGTACAGCTTCTCCCTAAAGCATCAGTGGGCCCAGAAACCCTTCTGTACCCGAGCAGCCAAGGAGGGCTTGCAGAGGGCCAAGGAGAGCTGAGGCAGCTTTGGCAGGTCAATCATTAACGTGCTGTCAGCAGCAGTACTGCACAACAACGGGAACGTCAGACGGTAACCCACTGCAATAAATTACCTCACGCTGTCATGACACGGAAGGCACGCAGCTCACCCTCAGAAAATTCCATGTTTGAATGCAGTCTCGTGTCAGAGGCTAAATCAGGGAAAAACAATAGTCATGTTTTCCTCCTGACGGAAAGGCTCATTTTGTGTTTGTTTCCACACCACCCAGTTCTAACATTTTTAACTTCTGTGACTTCGTGGTTTTTCACTTGCTCCTAAACAGTTCTTGGGGGCAACTAAGAGACCGTCCAAGAAACAGCTTAGAAAAAAATCAATGCAATTCTGTTCAAGTTACAAGTCCTTGCTTAAAAAAAGCTATGGTCAAATATAAACTTACAGATTGCTATGTACCACTCAAAGATTATGTGTAAAATTTCTTCATTAACACTCAAGACTAGAGAAATACAAAACCCAAGTAATTTAAACAATTCACCAATCACGCATAAAACCAGATTTCCATAGACAGCTCTGCATCCACTTCAGCATGTGACAAGGGGGTAGTTTTTGGGCCATATGGACAATGCACCGCAAGCCTGAGATCTAAAACATCACTCTGTTTGAGCAGAGGTGTTCTGAAATAATTTAACAACAAAAAGAAAGTATGAATTAGTTTTATTAACAGACCTTTAAAAGGACGTGTTTTCAATATCCGCCATTAGCTAAATGTGCCAATAGCTGAATGTCTGAACACAGACTGCACAGCTCTTTTAGAGCCATTTTCAGATGGACTTGAATCTATGAACAGCAAACCACTGAAAGCTGGGAGCATATTTTGCAATCAGAGCTATGTACTACTGATTTTTTTCTTCCTAAACATCTACTATAAACCACTGCTGCAAACAGTGTATTAGATCAGAGAGAACCTTTTAATCTTAGACTTATTTGTGCTCAAAATGGCTAAAACCAGTCTGGGATTCGATCAATTGTCCAACTAATTGTATTAAAGGACAATTCAAACAGCTTAAAGAAGTTCATTTGGGCCTGCTTAGAGTAATTTAGAAATGACATTAAAATAACCTCCTGAAGTTGAAAAAATACAGTTATGGTTGCTATTGTCCGAAAAAGCATGTACTTTACAAAACTTCTTCGAGCTAAGTAAACAAGAGGAAGCAACATTATCTGAAGGCTATATAATCTGCCTGTCATCAACCACTTCTTTCTCCAGCAACTGTTTAACTGCCTAAACGCAGGCTGAAAGTTACGTTAATTTTGTCTCAATGAACCACAAACATTGATCGTAACATTTCGCCCTCTTCATTATAATGATCTAGGAAAAGCTAATGACAAAATATTTTGTTTGCTGCCCAGTAAAACCCAGGAACACACAAATGAGGACATGGAAAATGAGCATTTCTGCTAAGGGCGATAGTGTGCTCAGTTAAAACAGGTCCGTGTAGGCTGGCTACGGTCCTGGGAGCTTTGAAACTCCTTGAGTACCACACTGGTTCTTTGGGGGAGACGGGGTGGAGGGAACTTACAGGGAAGGTATGACCAAAGGAACATATCATGAATTCCTCACATGAAGGAAAAGAGGCAAGGTATAGTTATTTCAGAAGATTTTGCAGGCCTAGGCCTGTTTGACAACCACAGTGTCTATGTTCTCCTTTCCACTTAATGACTTAGCCAAATGAAATACAATGAAACTACATTAATAAACCCGAACAGCTTGGAAAACAGGCAAATGAGTGTTAACACGTTATTTCTTCAGATTCATTATTCCTTTTCAAGGCATCTTATCCATGCGTCAAGCATCTCTGTTCAAAACGTTTATTCTATGAAAGCCACTTCACAGAATCATTATTTTTTTGATATTTCAGAAAAAGATGTAAGATGGAAGCTGCTACTTCAATGAATTCCCCATGGAAACTGAGTTTTACAAAAGCCATTTCCCTCAGGTATGCAACTTTTCAAAGTCAACTACACGCTTATAAGGGTAATAAAACATAGACTAGATCTTCAACAACTTTTACTTTAATTTGATGCTTAAATATTTTCTTCATTAGAAGAAAACTTTCAGTCTCAAAGCTATTTATTAATTCTGCAGGCAGTGAAAATTACACTGCTGAACATATGAGGCACTTTAGCAATAGTGGCCAATATATATTTAAAGCAGTAGCCTGCTGCAGTGATGTTTTGAAGTGTCAAATACTAAAGCCGGCTTAAAAATTCCTCTGTCCAACTGCATTAAACACTTTTAACCATATCAATGGGGGGTGTGTCAGGGTGTGGAATTCATTTCTTTCATTTAGAAAAACACAGAACAGGATTAAGTGTCCACTGGCATAGCATTATAAATTATAAAGCAGATCTGGATCACTATTGGTTGCTTCCTCTATGTGGGAAGCGTGCACCAGCACCGAAATGTGGCACGTGCTCCCACAACCTGCACATGTTTAGAAAGAGGAGAAGGGAAGAAGTACACCTGAAACAAATGACACTGGTTTTTGGCATGACTCCAAAACATCATTCCTGGTAGAGAGACTGTAATTTAATAAACCTAAAACTCTTCAGATGCCAATTCATCCTTTCAGAGAGGAAGACGAAGAGACTGGTAATTCCATCACTAGAGATGGAGCTTCCAAAATGTATTTTGTGATCCAGAAGATGAAAGAGCCCAAGACCTGAAGGCAGCTCAACACAGCCCAACTTCTACACAAAAGTGGAGTACTGGAACTATCACAAGAACTCCTGTGTGTTCTCCATTTCCATTTCTTTTCAGGGAAAAAAAAAAAAATCAAAGCAAAAAATCTAAAACATCCGTTTATTTTACCCAAGCCATATCCTGTTGCAGACAGACTGATGGTGACTCCCCCCAACTCCATCTTCTTTTTTAGGATACTGTTTCCAGAGCACAAATAAGGGAAAGGAAAAGAGCACACAAACAGAACCAGCTACCATTTTGTAACCACACGGCAAGTAAAGGCTGCAAAGCGCTTTCCTGCCGCATCACGGCCCTGGAGCTCCCGGGCGGACAAACCCACCCCGTACACCCCGGGCGGCT